>JAPPVO010004582.1:0-15931 GCA_030407325.1 Camellia japonica
GGCTAACATTGTAGCCCCCAGCTTGGACTGCTGGCAAACTGATGTGTCGGAGGGGGTTGAAGTCAAATTTGTGTCAGAAAAGAAGGGAGTTGACATTGCTACGAAGCAGACACAGCGTCCACATAACACGGGTGGGGATGTTTCTGAGGCAGGAGACGCAGTGACAAATTTGTTCCCAGACCTGCTAGACTTGGCAAGCACACAACCTGGTTGCAACGGTGATGCCAGCACACCAGATTTACGCGAGCAATTAAAAAGAGCAACGCAGCGAATTTGCGAGCTGGAGTGTCAAGTTCGTGAGAAAGATGAACGTGCGGTTGAGTTAGATAATAAAATCGCGAATATGGAGCGGATGCTTGGTGCAAAAACCAGCAGCTTATGCGTCGGATTTGACAATGTGATTGCAACAAAAGATGCCGAGATTGAACGGCTGAATTCGCGAGTTAGGGAGCTGGAGGAACGAATCATTACGTTGGAGGATGTACTTGACGATCAAGAGGTACATGTAGTTACACAGTCAGTTGGAAATGACAAGTACCAACATCAGTCGCCGCATGACAAAAAGCCACCAAAAAGTAATGGAGTAGGGGATGTACCACACATGGGTAATGTGCCTAATACAGGATCTGATGAGGACAATTCTGTGGCAGAAATGGATTGGGTTACGAATGTAGTTGATTGTGATGCCGATGGCAACGTCAGTCACACAGTCAGCGGAGACAGGGTGTGCGATGGAGGGGTAAAGGGCAGAGTGAGTAGTTCAACACCCAATGTGTCATCAATGGTCAAAAGAGTGAAGGACAAGGAACGGCGTGAATTTAGATTGCACGACTACGAATATCCAAATTTTGTTGGTCGTGACAAACAAAAAAGGAAGAGAGACGGTAGAGTGGGGGTGGGAGAAGAAGTGATATACGTTGTAGACGATGTAGGAGTTGACCCGAAAACATGGCATGGGTTTGGAATGTCTCGGAAACATCATGTGTGGAACATGCTCGCCGCTGACGAAACAGAATTGCTGGACAGAGTGTATAGCTTAAATGGTGATGGGTAAGCATTTTACGGTTCTATATTTGGCTGCGTATTTTTAAATATTTTAGTTTATGTGTTCATTAGTGTTGTACAATGCATAGATGTTGCAAATGTTCGATCACTAGAAATTTATTTGAAGGAAATTCTTAGTTACAAATTTATTTGGTACTAACAACTGTTTGGATGTATGTTATTGGAAAACCATTCTATTTTTTTTGAAAATTGTTTCGTACCGACATTTGAAGGATTTGCAAGTAATAAATTCATGGTTGAATTACGTAGTGGAATAATGATGATGCATAAAATGACATGCCTTGAGGGGAAAAAAAATACTTACGGCGTAAAATTGGGTGCAGGTCGGTGCTATGGGATGGCGGAGATAACGGTATACAAGTTCGGTTTTCGGATGTGCGTGACCTAGTACAACGGGGGTCAATTAAAGGGAACGTAAGTCGATATACGTAACTTGATCCATACATGTAACATATTTGTTTTGTCGTTTTCCACATAATGAGGGTGTTTGCTGTACCACATGTGTTTCGATGTTCTTTGGTTGTTTTGTAGGTCATTGACGCATACGCTGCTATACTCATGGAATATCAAAAAAATGGAAGCCGTTCAAATGAAGGGGGCGACATGTCATACGTGTTTAGCAGTGTTTGTACGGTAGGTTGTGCATGCGTGAAATGTTGATAAAAAAAAAGCATGCAGCCAGAATAATGTTAAGAATAAACTTATTTCTTTTTTGTTTAAGAGGGTTTTGTGTTTGTTGTTTGTGAAAAGGAGGTGATGCGAAGTCCAAGTGCACTGTCCCGGACTAAGTTTTTGAACTTCCAGACAAAGGCTTCACGAGGCCATAGATACACACTGTATCCAGTGTACTGCGCGAATCATTGGACATTGATGGTCAATGATTGTGTGTCCTTAACGTGGAAGCATTACAATTCGCTGAAACCCAGACGAGGGACGCGGGATGAGCATTACAATGAAGCCTTAAAAGTGGTAAGCCACTTTGTTTTCAAACTACATTCGTAAATATGTTGTAACTGTAAATGTTTTTGGGAAAAGTGTGTATATCGGCGTGTAATGCCATGGCTGGACATTTATTTTTTTGCAGAAACAGTGGGTGGAGGACCATTACAACAGGGTTATTAAGCCACGTTTGGCACCAAGCAGTGGCAAAACAGCGGATTTCGATGGCCCACTTGTCCCAGTCCTTGACTGTCCACAGCAAAAGCCGAACACGTAAGATGTCTCTCTTACCGTGCTATGTCTAGTTCGCATTATGTGATTGTGTTTAGGTGGTGGGATATTGTGTTTTATTTATGTTTATATGTTTCACTGTTTGAACGGAACGAGGACATGTGTGTGCTACGCAATGTTCTGTTATTCGTGCAACGTATTGTTGGAAATAAGTGTGTAGTGTTCATGTGTTTAGTTTTATTGCGTGTCGAGGTGTTTGGGATGATGTTTTCTGTGTTCATACCAACTGGTTCTGGTACCCCCCCACCCCCCTCAGGCAATGAACATTATGTTTCTCAAATCGTTGAATTTTTTTCCTATACCAGGGCAGATTGCGCTGTATTTGTGTGCAACATCATCAAGCAGTACATGGAGGCTGGCGACGTTGGGATGACAATGGATGAGCAAACACCAGACGAAGTACGTGCGGCGATGGTGAAGATGTTCTTGAATGACCCAGTCAGAGGAGTCCGCGTGTCGGGACGCGTTTAAAGGTTTCATATGCACAAATGGCAATTTTTTGCAGTGTTTTTTGATCATAATCACATTAGTTAGCTAGGCATTTGGGAAGAAAAATTGTTAATGTTTTGGGACAATTTAAGTGTGTTTGTTTATTTGTGTAGTTTTTTATTTGTGGGAGGAACTGTGTTCGATGGTGCTTGAAGTTGGTGTATGGTTTTTTTGGGGTGGAGGGGTAATTAATAGTCACAGTTTTTGCGAAGGTTTTTTTTTGTGGTATTCTCACTTCCGAATGATGTTTAAGTGGATTATTTTTTGGGGCATGGATTCAAATTGTTGATTTGGTTTGACGTGAATTTAAATAATGGAGATCCATGTGTTAAAATTGTGATTGGTTTTGAATATGTAATTTGACGGGCTGAATGGTGCGTACCCCAATCATATTCGATGTTTTGTGTAATATTTAAACATTGAACAGTTGTTTGTAATTGCACAGTTGCGAATGCGCGAAATATAAAGCTTAGGGGAAAAGTCCACCCCGTCCTATCTTGTTGTCGAACATCGTCCGGTCGTGAAAGGGTGTCAATCGTTGGACGTCGAACGTCAAACATCAAACATTAATGTGTAAAGACAAACATTGAACATCAATCATTTTACCAGCCCCACTAACATTGAACTTCAAACATCGGTCGACAAATCATTGCACATAGTATGAGCATTGTGAGTAAGAAAGGCTCGTAATGTGTATTGTTTGTAATGAAAGGGATAAAGAAAACCTGGAACACACAACCACACGACCATGTCCCATGACTCATTTAAAACCCATTGCAGTAATGTACACGCATATTTGTATGGTGAAATCCGTTCAACCTGTCTGGTTAAGAGTCAGTCTTCGGACATAGAACGTAAAACGTCAATCATTTGAAGGTGTCAGTCGTCGGACATAGAACGTCAAACGTCAATCGTTTCTGTCAGCTGACAAACATTGAACATCAATCTGTCATCAGCTCACAAACATTGCACTTCGAAAGCATCGGCCAGCAAACATTGCACATAGTATGAGCATTGTCAGTAAATAATGTTCATAATGTGTATTGTTTCTAATGAAAGGGAAAAATAAAACTTTGAACACAAACCCACCCGACCATGTCCCATGACACATTTAAAACCCGTTGCAGTAATGTACACGCAGATTTGTATGGTGAAAGCCGTTCAACCATGTCTGGTTATCAAACATCAAACATTGCAACATTAAACAGTTTGTCAGATTACAAACATTAAGCTTCGAAACATCAAACATGTTGATGCGCATAGTATGAGCTTTGTGAGTAAGAAAGGCTGGTGTGAATTGATTAACAATTGATTAAAAGTACACATAATGTCAAATGTGTTTAATTGAACATCAGTGGGTATGCTTCACAAAAACATTCACAAAGGGGAAAAAAAAACAATAAACCCACACACTCCTACCACGACCCATGAACATTTTAAACCCCATTGCAGCAATGCACATGCAGATTTGAGGGAAGGAATCCACTCAACCTATCAGTTCATCGAAACTCGAACATCGAACTTTTCGTCAGCCATCAAACATCTAACATAGAACATAGAACATTAAAAAGTAGGAACACGAAGAATTGTAACATGACACTGTCGTTGCACGTATAAGAAGAAGAAACGTAGAAAGGTATGATGTAATGTACGATTGTTGATTAAAATAACTAGACCAATTATTGGTAAAGACATAAAGCAAATGTAAAATCATGAACTCAAAAAATGTTGATGCGCTACGTCGTGCCCACAAACATAACGAAACTAGCTGGGCATTATTTCAGCAACAGGTTTCTGAATGGAAAAACTGGACAAATTATATCATCTTGCAGACTACATAGGTTCCTTGCATGTTTTCCTGTTGTGATGACCCATTTTGCCACAACGTCCACACCGAATGCGTTGCGCAACCTCGCCCTTCGATGGAATTCTTTTTTGCTTCGGTCTACCGGGGGACGCTTGTACACCGGTGGCCTAATGAGATAGTCAGCTACATTGAAATTTGGTTGCCCCACGGTTGGAATAGGGTGGATAGGACCTCCATAAGCTGCCTTGTACTCGGCTATGTGGTAAAACGATTCTATGACATTGTAAATGTTGTTGCCACTATTTCTGAACGCAACAACGGCGTGTGAACATGGGAACCCATTTAGCTGCCACTGGAAACAAGAACATGAACGGTTGCCAATGTCGACTAATACTGATGGATGGGAACGAACCTCGAACACATTGTCATCCGAACGACTAACAAGCCATGACCTGCTTTCTTCGTATGCAGCTACTAGAATCTTTTCCATTTTAGGGCAGATCTCACCCACCCAACCCATGGATTTAACTTTACGCTTTGACCTTTGTTCCATAATCTTACCCCTAACCGCGTCGACCAGCTGAGTAATGGGAAGGTGACGAGCTTCTCGGATCCAACTGTTGAAAGACTCGGCGGCATTAGACCACATCTCGCCGTACCTTCGTCCCCTACGTTAAAATTGAAGACAAAAAAAATTTAAAAACCTGAGTCCGATACGTTGCTTGGGAATTTGTTGTTAACGTATATGTTAGTTAAATGGTACCTGAAGTATGCGTTGGACCAGTGTTCAGGCTCCAAATCTTTCAAGAAATTGCCAACCACCGTTGGGCTACATTGTAATAGAACGTCTATTTTTTGGTTGAAAGAATTAACTGTAGGGGCGTAAGCGCATTCACGCAACTTCCGCATTAGTCCAACTTTTTGATCAGCGTTAACGTACTTCATCCGGTCTCGCAGATTCATCTGCAGATGTAGCAAGCAAAATGCATGGTGCGCAGTTGGGAAGACGGTCCGCATTGAATTTACCAATCCCGCATTACGGTCGGACACGAAAGTTAAATTTCTGGAACAGTCTATGACTTCGGACAAATGGCGCAAAAACCATTCCCAGTTACATGTGTTTTCGGAGTCGACAATAGCGAAAGCCACAGGGAATAAGCCTGCAGAAGATGAGTATATGTAATTTATACGTGAACAATGAGTTCGTAATGGAATGGCAAAATAAGTGGAACAAACAAAAATAAACAGTAAATTGGAGATAATGTTTTGTGATGTTTGCAAATTAAAATAACAAAACGATGAAACTGTGCATAAATTTTAAAAAAATTGAAACGAAAACGGTATACCTTGGTTCCCATCTTTACCGGTAGCCGCGAGTAACGTACCCTTGAATCTTCCTTTCAGAAACGTACCGTCCAAAAATAAAAGTGGACGACAATTATTGAACCCATCAATGCATGCCCGGAAGGCTATGAAATACCTCACGAAGCATCCAGTTTGTTGCTCGAAGTCCAAATGGATGTAACTGTGTGGGTTGTTTTGCATAACGGCGTCGCTGTACCACCTTAGTTGGTCGAACGACGTATCATGGTCACCGAATACTTCAGTACGTGCTTTTTCCACCCCTAACCAAGCAACCCGGTAACTAATGTCTAAACCATATCCATCTTTCATGTCGAAGACCACGTCGGTCGGGCGTGTCAGCGGTTGTTCACGAACACGACCTGCAATTACGTCGGAAACCAATTCTGATCCCGTCCTTGGGTTTCTGAATGTACGTACAGCAGCCCCACAAGAGTGCACGGGGTTGAACTTTCTGAGACAGAAAACCCCATTCGAAGCGGACACCCTTGCGTGTATCAGCCACTCACAACCCGTTGACGTTGCGAACTTGCATACGGCAGTTACACGGACTGAGTCATTCTTCACGTATTTGAACTGAAAACCACACTCAACGGCGTACTTGCAAAGTACAATCCGAAATTCATGCGCACCCCCAAAAAAAGATTGGCCAACTTTTGTGATACCGTACGCCCATCCAGCAGACAAGAACGTCTTCTTCTTATGTGAACAATAATCCAATAACAAATCAGTACGGTCCTCCATATCGGATGTCCGCAAATCCGTAATGTTGTTCGGACCATCATGGGTGAGATCTGCTGACCCAAATTGACTGCTTGACACATTATTCCCCGTTTGAATTAGCACGTCAATATGCTCAAGACCAAATGACTTTGCAAGTGACAACATGTTTTGCATATCATCGTCGCCTTCAACCTTAAACTTGTTGTACCCAGGAATGGTGAACATAAAATAAATGTTATCCCGCTCGGAGATGTCAAATTTGTCGCAAAAACTGTCAACCATCCGATCATATGTGAATGTTTGGCATACACGCAAAACCGCGTTTGTCTGACCGAACGTACCCACCAACAACATCGCAAACTCCATACCTAGGGAAAAAAATCACAATAAATTATTGGGGAAAAAAAAACATAGATACGAGTTTTCGGTTAGCAGCCCGTATCAACTGAATATTTTGAAGCACCGACAACCAGATATGGGTGTTGGATCTAGCATAGTCGGATGAAAAGAAGTCGCTACAGAGGTGATAAATTTTTTTTCTGTTATACTGATATTTGAGACACCCACAAACATTTTAAAAAGAACAGATATTAAATTTTTTTGCAAAAAAACTAGTACAAACATTCGATCATACACAATGTTCACATGAAAAGTAAAAAACATGTCAATCAATTACACATTTACTTGTAGACGGCTGTCCTCTTCAATGTTTACACTAAACTGTAAAACAAAAAACCAGATTACACAACAAAGCAAAACATCATGTTAATTTTTGGTGAAGACATCATGGTACAAACATTCTGCCATACACAATGTCCACAGGAAAAATCAAAACATGTCATTCAATTACACATTTACATGTAGACGACATAAGCAGAATAAGATGTATATTACAAAACCATGGCCAAGGTTCTGTCCTGTTCAATGTTTACACAAATCTGTAACACAAAAATCACAGAACACAACAGTAACATTGTTTTCAACAGGAACATGTGGACGGTGGTATCAGCATTATCCTGTTTGTGGTATAAATCTACATCGGCAACGTTTAATTCGAACACACGCTAATTAGAACGATTGGCCTACAACAACACAGCCACCGTCCACAACCCCACCCCGCAGAGTAAAAACATCCATCCCAATCTCCATTAACAAAAACCCCCCATAAACACGTATTCGAACATTACAAAAACCCCCAACATCGGCAAACCCCCAGCCACCATTGACAACATCGAACAACCAACACACATATTTGAACATTATTATCAGGAAAATCAAATCGAGAAAGCTAAATTGAAAACCAATAAAAACAGACCCACCGTACCCGAAGTAGACGAGTTGAACAGCAGCACCGGAAAAACCACTCCACACCACCACAAAACGTCTTCAAGCACAACACAAACACCAACTGGGAAACACCATAACAACCCCTCCATCTCATCCACGATCCACGCACACCCCTCCTTCAAAAAAGGAAACCTTACCAAACCAATACGAACAACAAATCGTGAAAAAATATGGACAAAACAGTCAATTAGACATACAATACTTTCAAAAGGAATCCAACCAAAAATAGAAAAGGACTAAATGGTTTTGAAAAAAACACTGAGGACTATGTAGAGCAACATTTCCCTACATGGGATTTATGCGTAATTTTTCCATTTTGTTAGTCTTACAGATGAAAAATAATATTGTTATATCTTTAAGTTGAAATATATATTTTATTTTATTTATCCTTATATCTATCCATTATTTATATTAGTTTTGGTTGTTTTAGTTTTATTAATAGAGAAGTTTATATAATTATACAAAACTTGTATGATTTATTATATTTTTAATAAATTCATATAATTTAATAATAATAATAGCTCATATCTATTGAGTTATATGGTCAACTTTGGAATTAAAAAAAATAAATTCAACTTGAAATGATTAAATTAGGCCAAATATCAAGCCAGACTAAATTTTAAATAATATATATAATCATGTTACATAACACAAATACATTCTTAACCCGGGTCAGGTTAGACCTATATTTGCCTACCCCTCAACTTACAAAAGTTCTTGTGGTTCAATTAGTAATTAATTACACTAGTCTCTGGCCAAGTCTGGTGTTCATTGGATGGTAACCAACTTGCACATGCATCTATTTCTTCTAAGTTAGGTTTAGAGGTCACCATGCCTATAAGTAGCTAAGCAATTAAGCAGGTTTAGAAGTCACCATGCCAATAAGTAGCTAAGCAATTAAACATTACAAATCCAATCAATATATATAGGTAATAATATTCTATTAACCACTAATTGGAATTGGAATTTTGCCTACTTTTGACATTGGGACAACCCTCCACTAATAAAAGGGTTATGGTCTGTAGACGTCCCCGAACGCCCCGGAAGGGATGAGTCCCCGTTCCGTTCATCTTGGGCTCACTACAGTTCAGGACTCAAATGTCACGGTTCTTAATCTGAACCAAAGAGTCCAAATCCGGCAAATCGTTTGAGAAAACAGATTTTTTGAAAGAAGTGCCAAACATGGACTGCTTTGCCAGATACAGAGTCGCCACCTAAATATTTTATTTTTGGGAAATTTAGGAAACCCTGACTCGTTGCCTAAGGCCACGTGTCCGTCATCACCAAAGTTGCCTCGGCTCGGGAACTTGGGTACATTGGGGAAGGTCACTTCGTGAGCACCCCCGCTCGCCCGATCAAAGATCGGCCTCTACTAACATGATATCGAGTTTTGAAAACCTTATGCATTCTTATTCCGGTTATTAGCCTAGATTTACTATGTGATGCGCACAGCATACAAGTATAGACCGGGTCGCCTGGATTGGAACAAAACATTTCATGTTTGTTTTTTGAAAGATGGTTTGCTACTCGCAAGTAGGCTTAAAATGCAGATTTTGCCACCCTCGGGTGGGCTTAGAAAATGATGGTTTTGCCACTATCTAGTGGGCTTAAAACTCGCAGTCGATGATTTGTTCCAATCCAAATAACCCAACCTTCACCCACAGGCATTCAAGCAGTTATATCACATAAGCAAATAGCCTCATGGTAAGCATGCTATCATGGCAGTCACTCACACACATGCAAGGATGCTAAAGCATAAAAACTTACCGAGTACTCCAAGCCAAAACAGAAACTACGTTAGAAATCCATGCATGATCCTAACTATACAGAAATGCCTAATGCAACACATGCAAAATGCAACTAAGATAGGCTCGGCTATTCTAAACATGGCATATGGAATGCTACAGCTAACAAGTATTCAACTTGGAATTGAAATACAGTGCAGTGAGTTATGATGCGCCGAGCCCGGTGCATGCAAGACAGATGAATGAATACAAACATGCTATCATACTGTATGCAAATTGAAACATGCCCTAATCTAACCATCATAAGCTGGTAAATAAAAGGGAGAAAGACGTGGGGTTGGAAGACATATATCACACACACGCACACTTATTACAATTGTGCCCTCGCTCGGAGGGTCCGAATAAATAATATACAGTCCCAAATGAATAATACAGCCCAAATAAGTGCAAAATTTTAATTAACAAATTAATCTAGGAAAGCAGTAAATTTGCATGCAAGCTAGGGACAGCCTCGACTCTGCTCCGGATGATGAATGATGCATGTTCGGGTTGCATGGCGCGGAAATCCATTGCGACGCCCCGATTAGCCTCTGTTTACAATTGAGCCCGGAATATTGCACGAAGTTCCAAGAGATTGCCGGTTTTTGATTTGCTGCAACAGAGAGCAGGAAAGGGCATGGCAATGTATTTTCACATATGTATGCTTGACTACTTTTCAGGGAGCGTAGTCCTTGATCCTCGTGCCACCAATCGCGCATCTCGATGTATGACGGCCGAGGAGTTGATTTGCATGACTCAATATGGAATGAATGCACATGAAAACATAACAAGGCCTAGACTCCATCATGGATAATCCGGAGTGTCGACGACAGGGAATTGAGACACGTTCCGTCACTCAAAGTACGAAATATCCTTCGTTTCCTGTGCTCGGGCTAACTCCTATCCCAAACACAATACAATATGCATGACATGCATGAATGCAACTAATATACAACCTAGCATACACAATGCTATGGAATGGCATACACAATGCTCGATGTAACACGACATGCACGATGCTCTAACATGCAACCTAGCATACGCAATGCTATGAAATGAAATGGCATACGCAATGCATAATGGACTTACACCAACATGAGTGGACCTCAGCCGCACTCACATCAGTGGCCATTAGATGGAAATGAGACACTCGAGATGTGTGCACACGTGCACGCGAACCGAGGACCGACCCTAAGGCACGAATGCCACTCTACCAAAGCATGGCAAGGCATGGAATATGGCATACAAACATTCAAATTTCAGCACTAAAATATGATGCTAAACAGCCCCGAAACATGGCAATATGGCACCCGATGCATGAGATGAAACCCCGAAACTCAAAACTAGGCATACGCAATGACCTATAGCTATACAAAGCATGCATTATTTGATCATGAAGCATGAAGACAAGTCAAGGCAGTCCCAAAACATGAACTTTCTTAGTTCAAAGCATGGCCAAAAGGTGCTAGCAAGATGGGCTAAAGTAGCATGCAATTTTGACTAGCAAACATGGTTTACATGGCAAGTATATGAAGCACATGGAATCTCACCAAACCAGAAAAAATCAGTGAACAAAATATGTCGAAATATGACCAAATAATCACTGAAATGAGCCAACATGTGCAAAAATGAGGAGCTCCTTTAGAGGGCCATGCAAGAGTTATTAGGCACATACAAGATAGACATGAAGCATGACCAAAACAACTCTGGAAATCAAATATGGTAGTCTAAAACTCACCAAATTGGGCCTAGAAAGTAGCTAAGAAGCAGGCAAAGAGGGGTCCCTTTGGAAGGCCAAAATGACCACCAAACAAGTCAAGGTGAGAGAGGGTCACCCCCCTCTGATTTGGAGGCTCAAAATAGTGTTCCAGACACTGAAAATCCACTGGATTTCAGTGGCTAGAAGGCCAAACAAAGCATGCAATTGGAGCTTAGGTGTAAGGCTCAAAACAAGGGACAATCAAGCATACAAGGAAGCATGTGACCTCAATAAGAAAATGCCCTTGATAAAACATGAATATGATGTCAAAACAAGCCTTTTTCCAGTTTATAACAAGTCTCAAAAATGAACATAAATAGGGCTAATCTATCATGCAAAAATGGCCCTAAAGAAGAGAATAGAGACAAGGGACAGAAGCTGGCCCCAAATGGCAAAGAGCCCTTCAAAAAATTGAAGAGGGGCTCAAACAAGTCACTTTACAGTTTACATCAAGTCTCGAAAATGAACAAAAGTGAGGCTAAATCAACATGCAAGAAAAAGGCCTAAAAGAGGGATAAAGAGGCAAGTGGTAGTATCTGACCTCAAACAGATGAGAGCCCTTCAACAAAGTTGAAGAGGGGCTCAAAACAAGACATTTCACAGTTTATGACCAAGTCCAAAACAGCTCACAAATAAGCCTAAAATATCATGCAAAAATAGGCCTAAAAGAGAGTTTAAACACAAAGGGTGAGGAGGAGACCTCAAACAGAGAAATACCCTTGATAAAACATGGAGATGAGCTCAAAATATGACTATTTACAGTTCAGGTCGGAGCCCAAAAATGCAAGCAACAAAGGCTAAGAAAGGATGCAAAATAGAGCCAAAAGAGAGGGAAAAGAGACTTACCCTTGTAGCCTAAGTCTTCAACAGCTTTTGGTCCAAGAAATGGTGCTCCTAGCCTCTGGAAATAGCTTTCAAGTTTCTGGAATGGAGTGTGGAGGTGTGGTGCTATGGATTGGTGTAGAAATGGCCAAGAACCAAGGGTGTTTTGAGGGTTGGAATAGAGGGAGAGGGAGATTTAATGCAAGAGCTCCAAACAAATTTTTGTAACCCTGAAAAATGAGCTGGGGGGGCTGGTTTTATAGAGGAGAGGAGTGGAGAAAAGGGGGGGGAAATCAAATTCAAATTTCCCCCCCAAAAGATCCCCCATCGGATACAGGATCTGGGGGGAAACAGAGGGTGCAGCTGTAAGGAACCAGGTGAGAGGGTCATGGCCGGCCAGGTTCAGAGGGTTCAGGTGGCCGGCCAGCCACCTCCCCTGGCCGGCCGACCAGGTTCAAAAGGGTCAAGCAAGAAAAGCTGGCCGGCCACCCATATTGGTGGCCTCCCATGTGTGCACAACATAGCTATGTGGTCAAAACCCTGAAAATGTGAACCAGGAGAGAGAAAAACCAACTTTCTAGAGGGGTTCAAAAGGGTCAGGAACAATTGTTGGCCGGCCATGTCATATTGGTGGCCTCCCAGGTGTGTACAACGCAAATATGTGGTTGAGGGCCAAAGAAAGTGGCCCAGGAATGGTCAACACCAGTTTTCTAGCGAGGAAAACGGGCGACGGAGAGCGATGAAGGAATAAAGCTGGCTTTTCGGAACAATTGATGGCCTCCCACCCTTCTACAAGCTTCCTAACAATGAAAATGAGGTCTCCACCAAAAATGAAACAAAACGGACGCAAAACGAAGGTTCGGGGGCCGAAACACGTGGCCCGGGGCCCCGAAAACTGACTATTAAGCACCGGAGGTGGTGTTCGACCACGAAGTTGGTCTCTCAGACCACAGTGTCCCTTAAAAGGGAGGAAATAAGGTGTGTGCCAAAAACCGGAGCAAACGGAGGTGGTTAAGCGGTCCCGAACCGAGGCACACGGCCAACGGCTCCGAAAAATCGGAAACCGGGCTCCAAACGGGAAAAATGGCCTACGACCACAAAACGTAACCTACGGCCACTGAGAGATGGTCTACGAGACCTCTCATTCCCTTCGGGAGGAGAAAATAGAGAAAACAGAGTCTGGTTCGCAAACCGAGGCAAAGCACAAAAAAATCCGGAAGTTCGGAGGCAAGGCTCGCAGCCGAGACTTTGAAACCTCTGAACGAGCACAACATGCAACATCACCAAGCGCTCAATCGGTGATGTCTGAGTCTTAAGGTCGGTCAAAAATGGGGTGTCTACAGTTGCCCCTCTTTGACAGAACTCGGAAGTCATAAGTGACGGGAGTGAATGTCAAAGCCCAGAGACGACCCATTTTTGACAAGGCCGAAGACTTAGACAAATAGGCAAGATGAACCAAGATGTGCCCGCAGGCAGGGGCAAAATGCAAAGCGATATGCACAAAGCCGGATGTAACCTAATGATCATGCAAATGCAGCAAGCTGTAATGAAGCAAGTATTCACAAATAGATGCAACAGTTTTAAGCAAGGATGCAAAGCAACAACTACATTTCATGCAGTTAAGAATGCGGAGAATTGTTCAACTCTCGCCACGTCTCACACGGAGAAGATACGATACCTGCGCAATTCGTCTGGTTGCACCAGCCTCAAATGAACCGTATATACAATATCGTGCCTGTAAAAGAAAGAAACTCAACAAGCACAACATATTTAACAACATATGTTCAACGTGATATCGAATGCAGACAAACGTGGTGTCGATGGGTAGTGCATCGCAATGCGAGAAGAAACGCGTGTGACAACGCGAGTTTAAGCATGGAGGCATGATAATATCGAGGAAACGTGCATAACAATGCAAGTATACGCATGAGAATGCAAGTGATATACATAAGTGTAAACTAGAATGCACATTTGTCCCAAAACAACGAGCAAAGAAATGCGCGTTTCGGCGAGGGCGACTCGATCGCGGCCTCCGATTCACCTCCCGAAGGGGTCACAACATGTTCAAAAAGGATACATCTCACTTTCGACGAGTAACGATGAGAAACGCATCGAAGGTTGGAGTTGAAGTCCCGGCGGAGCGATTTCGCGACGGAAAGTGCACTTCTCTTGTACTTTTTTAGGTCCCGGGGACTCCAATCATCACCAAAATTTGCAGAGACCTTGAAGGCCACATGGGGGACACCACCGGCCAGTTTTATTCCCAGGGGAAGGCTGCCGGCCATGTTTTTGGGAGAGGGGTGGCCGGCCTGCCAGAAAAGGTGGCCGGCCGGCCACCTAGGCCAAATCCGGGGCAGTTTGGTCTTTTTGCTCTCTTTTCTTTAAATGTGCTCATCCAAAGCACTTTTCCTCACAAGTGCAGCTCCGAAATTGCTCTCTCCTCCTTCCCAAACCATTTTCTCTCTCAGATCTGCGCTTTATACGCGTTTTCCAACGCCCTACGCAAGTTGTTTTCGCGAAAACTTTCAGTTCTCTTCACTTTGAACCGATTAAATTTTGATTTCGGGGCTTCTTTTCTCATTTTCACCACTTGAGGTAAGTTTGTCTCAACATTTGGAAGATTTTCTCTGGAGTTGACTTTTGTTGACTTTTTCAATTTCGGCTCATTTTACTCGTTTTTTGCTCCTTTTTGCAGATTTCTTGAAATGGCCGGCCATCTTCCTCACGATGGAGGTCCTCCAGGCGCCGGAGGTGATCCCGATATCATGGCTTTGCCTCCGAGAGTTCGACCGTTCATTCCGGGGAGGTACGCCCCTCGGGTACATGTCCTTCCGCAGGCTGTTTTCTATCACTTTACTGATTTTGATGGTCGAGCGCCCGGGGATCTGCTTTTGCGAGAGCTGGAGTCTCACCTCTTCTATCAGGCACGAGAGGTATTTACTTCGCCTTTACATTTTCTGCAATGTATTCTGCAGTTTCAGTGCATTTCGTGCTTTCGCTATGTTTATCGGCTCATTTGAGTACACAGCTTGTTTAGAATACTTAGTCTATGACACCATATTCTATTTGCATCTTGAACACATAGTTTAATCACTTTGAATTTCTGAACACGCGACCCATAAATTAATTGTGAACACACGGCACACACTGATTGAGAGTAGAACACGCAGCCCAAACTCTGATTTTCTGAACACAAAGCCCATTGTTGAGGTGAACACACAGCACACACTGATCGAGAGTAGAACACGCAGCTCAAACTCTAATTTTCTAAACACACAGCCCGAATTGAAGGTGAACACGCAGCACACACTGATTGAGAGTAGAACACGCAGCCAAAACTCTAATTTTCTGAACACACAGCCCATTGTTGAGGTGAACACACAGCACACACTGATCAAGAGTAGAACACGCAGCTCAAACTCTAATTTTTTGAACACACAGCCCATTGTTGAGGTGAACACACAGCACACACTGATCGAGAGTAGAACACGCAGCCCAAACTCTAATTTTCTGAACACACAGCCCATTGTTGAGGTGAACACA
>JAPPVO010004583.1:0-10132 GCA_030407325.1 Camellia japonica
GAAATAGCCAAGAAAAATTGCTTCATCAGATTTTGAATCAAATTTACCTAAGTTATCCTTACCATTATTATGCACAAAACATTTACAACAAAAAACATGCAAGTGACTAATGTTGGGCTTTCTATCATGCTAAAGTTCATAAGGAGTCTTTTTGAGAATAGGTCTAATTAATGCATGATTTAAAATATAGCATGCGGTGTGAACGGCTTCGGCCTAAAAATATTTAGGAAGATTATTTTCGCAAAGCATTATTCTACTCATCTCTTCTAAAGTTCTATTCTTCCTTTCTACTACACCATTTTGTTGAGGGGTTCTAGGTGCTGAAAAATTATATCCAATACCATACTCATCACAAAACAATTCAAAATTCTCATTTTGAAGTTCTCTACCATGGTCGGTTCGAATATTAGTAAAAAGAAAGCTTTTTCATTTTGAATTCTACGACAGAGTTTTGTGAAAGAAGAAAATGTTTTATCTTTGTGTGCTAAAAATATAACCCATGTAAATCTTGAATAATCATCAACAATAACAAGACAATAATGTTTACCACCTAGACTAGATATCCTTGAGGACCAAATAAATCCATATGCAATAGTTGTAAAGGTCTAGTTGTGGAAATATGAGATTTTATTTAAATGATGTTTTAGTTTGTTTTCCTTGTTGACAAGCACTACAAAGATGATCTTTTCAAATTTAATTTTTGAAGTCCAATGACCAAATCCTTTCTTAAAAGTTTAGCAATTAAATCCATATGAGCATAACCAAGTCTTCTATGCCATAACCAACTATTTTCATTATTAACATATAAACATTTAACATCACTAGCATACAGATCATTAAGATGAAAAAAATAAACATTATCATGGCGATTACCAACGAATAAAGCTTTATGATCATTTGTACTTTCAATTGTGTAATGTGATTTATCAAAGATAACTCGATTACCTTTATCACATAATTGACTAATACTAAGTAGATTATGCTTAAGTCCATCGACAAGTAAACATTTTCAATAGAAGGGTTAGGAGAAATACCGATGCTACTAATACCAATGATTTTTCCTTTCTTATTGTCTTCAAAAGTAACAAATCCTCCATCTTTCGATGATAGTTTAGTAAAGAATAATTTATCTCCGGTCATGGGTCTAGAACATCCACTATCAAGGTGTCACTTCCCTTCTTTAGCTTTAGACTTAAAGCAAACCTACAAGATGACAATCAAGTATTGGTTTTTGGTACCCATAGCTTCTTGGGTCCTTCTTGGTTAGTTTTGTTAGATCCCTTAATAATCCAAATTTTTTTAATTCTCATGTTCATATTCTTTTTGAATGGACAATAAGATATATAATGCCTTTCTTTCTACAATAATGACAAGTAACATGAGGGTGTGTCATGAGAGGTGCCTTTTCAAAAATTGTATTGAGATTCTTTGTTTCTAATAGGGTCATATCAATACCCGCTTTATCAAAAACACATCTTTGATTTCCAAGAAGCATGTTGAGATTATCTCTACATTTTACAAAATTTTCAAATATTTTTGTTAAATCATCAACATTGTTTTTAAAGTAGTTTCTCATTAGAGATAGTATCAAAATCATTTTTCAAATAATTTTTTCTTTCTTTAATTCTTCTACATTAATAGATAAAGATGCAACAGATTTCTTCAACAACATTATTTTGGCACAAACTTTTCTAAATTCATCTTGTAGTTCATGGAATGCACTTTCAAGTTCTTCATAAAGAGTAGTTACCTCATCTTAAGTAGAGTCTTCATCTTCAAGAGCCATGAGACATAAGTTGGCTACTTCATTTTCAATTTTATCACTTGAGCTTTCATTTTCACTTTCTCCCCAAACTGCTACCATGGCCTTTTGTTTCTTTTGTAGTCTTTTCCGTGATTTTTCAATTTTGGACAATCCATCTTCATATGTCCAGGATTTTTGCATTCATAGCAAATAATAGGCTCTTTCTTGTTATCTTTGTTGTACTCTTTCTTGAAAGGTTTTCTTCCTCCATAATTGTTTTTCTTGAAGTGCTTTTTGAGATTTCTACTAAACATGGCATAGCTTTCATCCTCACTGGTTTTCATGTTCTTCTTCATTTGATGAGGCTTTGAATGCAATTTCACTTTTCTTTTTGTTTTAACATCCTCATGTCCTTTCATGGTGATCTCATGAGTCATAAGGGAACTCATAAGCTCATCCAATCTAAGTGTAGAGAGATTTTGGCTTCTATAATGGCCATGACCTTTGCTTCCCAATTCTTTAATAAACACCTAAGAACTTTTCTCACAAACTCACTGTTAGTATAAGTTTTGCCAAGAGTTTACAATTTCAGTAAATCTAGTAAACATACTTGAAATAGATTCATCAGAGTTCATTTTAAACAATTCATAACTATGAACAAGCATGTCAATACGAGATTCCTTCACTTGGTTTGTACCTTCATACGTTACCTCAAGTTTGTCCCAAATTTCTTTTGCCGAATCACAACTTGAAATTCTATTATACTCCTTAGAGTCTAATCCACAAACAATGGTGAGTTTGGCTTTAGCATTGGATTGCAATAATTTATGATCCCTCTCATCACATTCATCTTCAGTTTTAGATACACTAATATTGTCTACTAATTTGGTAGGAATTTTTGGACTTTTGGTGACAATAATCCACATGCCATAATCAGTGGCTTGTAGGTATATGGTCATCTTATCCTTCCAATAACTATAGTTGTTTCCGTCAAACAATGGTGGCCTATTTGTGGTTTGTCCTTCAGCTAAGGTTGCCATGAATCGAAACTCCCATATGGTTAAATCGAAAACAAGAGTCTAGGCTCTGATACCAATTGTTACCCAAAAGACAACCTAAGAGGGGGAGTGAATTAGGTTTTTACAAATAAAAATAATAATACCCTAATAAAAATTATGACTAGCACAATAGATAAATATGGTTAATAAAATAAAAATAATTAAAACAAGTGTTCTAACAACTATACCAGTTAATGATTTTAGCACAGTGAAAATGTGAAATATAGTTATGGCAATTTAAATAAAATAAAGAGATAAGGGAGAGAGAGGCAAACAAATTTATAGTGGTTCGGTTTCAACTCGGCCTACATCCACTCCTCAAGCTTCACTTGAGATTTTTCACTATACTCTAGCTTCACAGGGTGCTAGCAACCTTTTCACAGATGGAGCAATCCTCTACAGATTTTACACAGACTTTCTAAGTCAAGAATACTGAGTGTACTATACTCTTACAAGGTTGAAAAGAAGGTGTTTTTGCTTTCACAGAAAGCTACAAGAATTATCTCTCAAAGATAGATATAAAAATGAAACTCTGGTTTTTCTGTAAACCTCACACAGGAAAGATGGGCTTAAAGCTATGCGTCTCAGTGTATAATTTCTGAAAGATGATATAAATAAAAAATAAAGAACACTTCTCAGAGAATTTTTCAGAGAATAAATGTGAGTGATTATAGATCAAAGAATATTTTCTGATTTTTTTTGTTGTAACTTGTTTACATTAGAGGCTTTGGTATATATAACGAAACTTATAGCTATTTCTAGCCGTTGTATTCATTTGAATATCTTCCACTCCATCATTACTAATTTGAATATCTTCCACTCCATCATAACAAACTTGAATATCTTTCACTTGAACCTTTTTAACCTTTTGAACTGCTGTTGTGCTGGGTTATTTGAACCTCTGTTTTTGGGCTGTTTGAACCTCTGTTTTGGGCTGTTTGAACTCCTGATTTAATAAAATATTAAATACATTTTAACAACATTTAGAATAAAGGTTTAGGTGAGAAATAATGGGACAAAATAAATTTTGATTCTATTTTTTTCTTTCAAATAAATTAAAACATAATTAAATAAATCATCAAAATAAATGTTGATTTTATTTTTCTCTTTCAAATAAATCATTAAAATAAATTTTGATTCTATTTTTTTCTTCCAAATAAATTAAAAAATAATTAAATAAATCATTAAAATAAATTTTGATTCTATTTTTCTCTTCCAAATAAATTAAAACATAATTAAATAAATCATCAAAATAAATTGTGATTCTATTTTTCTCTTCCAAATAAATTAAAACATAATTAAACAAATCATCAAAATAAATAAGTCTAACAATATATATTATAAAATATAATTTAGAATAGTTTGGGTAATTCTTTTTAGGATAAATTATAAATACAACCTTTGAAATTTATTTAAAATACAGATTGTTTCCTATAATTTGAAAAATTACATTTAAAATATAGACTGCTTCCTGTAATTTGAAAAATTACAAATACTCTATTGTTAGAATTTTTTTATTTAACAAAATTAACTAAACAAATAAAATTCATAATTGCTCTCCTATATAATAATAAAATTAACTAAATTATTAATTGAAATATATTTCTAACATGATTAAAAATTATTGATTGATTTCATGATTTATTAATAAATTTGACAATTTGTTATAAAATTAAAAACCTCAAAAGGTGAAATATAATTTTCAAAACCATGAGAGTGATTTGTATTTTAATTAAATCTCATGGGGTATATTTGTAACCTACCCTTCTTTTTATGGCGTACTATCCTTGTGAAATTCGAACCATTAAAAAGTTTGATGAAACTAGCAATGATACATCTCGTTAATTTTGGAGCTTTAATTGAACTCTAATAATATGAAAATTCAAAAAAAAAAAAATCAAAATTAAAATATTATATCATGGGTGAAGCCCACCCCCTAAATTCCTTTAAAGCTCCCAAACATTTTTCTTGATGAAACAGAGCCATCTAAAAGACCTCAAACAACGTTTGCAATGCGGCAGTAAATTGCCTAGAATAAGGTACTAGATATAGACCCATTGCTTTATATATTTGTTTGAGATTATTTCATTTTTATCCCTATACTTTGTCATGATTTTCAATGATTCCTTCGGACTACTCTTATTTTCACGCGTACCTCCATACTATTTAAATTACTATCAATTTTCCCTTGGCTGTCAGATTTGAAATGAAAAACGTTAAAAAAAATTACATTTTAGCCCCAAATTTCAAAATAAAGATACAAACTCACATTTTCCTACTAGCAAACCACCACCACCAATCACCATTTCAAGCCCTTCTCTCTCCTTTGTCATAACTCCATTTCATTTCATTTTTACATCGTTTGATTCAACTCACGGTCTAGTTTTTGTATCACATCTCACATGTCTCGTTCTTCCTCTTTTTGCATGCTATCGGAGCTCCGAAAGTTGATAAAAAAATAAGACTTGTCTTCTCGTTTTTGACTTTTCTTCGAGCCATCTTTCGGACTTCATATCTTTCTCGATTCTTGACGATTCTACTTCATTCTTTCGCCATTCTCTTCACCTCACTTCCAACTTCGCCTTACACCACCTCACTTTCTCACTTTTTCGTGTAATGGGCAGCTTTGGTATGCCGAAAGTTGTCTGAAAACTAATTTCGAAAATTCTGAAACATTCATCTTTTGTTTCTTTCTCCTCCATCTTCCTTATTCTTCTTTTTCCTCTTCACTTATAACATGATATAGAGCATGGTTCTAGGGGGTAACCGACCACCCGAACCACCAACTTCATTAACTTCTCTAACATCAGCACCCAAACCACCAACTTCACCAACATCACCACCCTAAACAAAACACACCAAACGTGACTTTCAATGTACAACCCATCGAAGACTTGTCATCACAAAGATTTGTTGCAAATGAGGACCTAGTTTTTGTTGTGATTGTATTGTATGAAATTGGTATTATTGTTTTAAAAGTGATGTTGTAAGTGAAAGTCATGTATTTTTATTCAAGCTTTGAGAAAACTATTTTCTCTCTCATCTATATATAGTTATATATGCTTTTTTTTTTTTTACTGTAATTTTTTTTTTCTAATTTTAAATGGTGATTGACTTGTTCATATATTTATTGACAATAGAGATAGTGATAAATTTTCAATTGAAATTAGAAAAAAATATAATATGTTCCATATATTTAACCCACACGGGTAGCTCAGTGATTAATAGCGTTGAATGTGGTTTTCTAATAATAGATAATTTCTTGAGGTCTCTTGGTCTAGTTTCATGAGGTGCAACACATTCGGACTTAATCATTGGTTGTATAAGATTTGGAGCACGTTTGGTATGTTGAAAATTGGAATGGAATGCCAATGCCTATTTTAGTTTTGTATTTTCTTCTCATCACCACCTGAACCACCAACTTCATTACCACCATGAGCATCACCATCACCATCACCATCACCACCACCTTTCAACACCAAACCCACATTTTTTACAAGCAAATTTTATTACTACTACCTTCAAACCATGACCACCATCATCGCGAGCACCGTCGCCAAGCACCACCACCATCACTAGCTATGTTACCACCTAGAACCATGTTTCGCATCATGTTATAAGTGAAGAAGAATGAGAAGAAGAAGAAGAAGAAGAAGAAGAAGAAGAAGAAGAATGAGGAAGATGAAGAAGAAAGAAACAAAAGATGAATGTTTTAAAAATTTTCAAATTAGTTTTCAGACAACTTTCGGTATACCAAAACCACCCATTATACGAAGAAGTGAGAAAGCAAGGTAATGTAGGGCGAAGTAGGAAGTGAGGTGAGGAGAATGGTGAAAGAATGAAGTAGAACCGTCAAGAATCGAGAAAGATATGAAGTCCGAAAGATGGCTCGAAGAAAAGTCGAAAATGAGAACACACTACAAGAAAAAACACTTTCCGCGACGAACGTGTTTGGTTGCGAAAAGTACCATATTTGGTCGCTAAAACCTTTTCACGACCAAAATATGTTGGTCGCGAGTTGATCGCTAAAGCCTCGTGACAGATAGTTTTCTGCGACCAAAAAAGTCTTTGGTCGCTAAAAGTGACCATTCGTGACCAACTTTTTTGGTCGTGGAAAGTCCAATTCATATTAGCCAAAAGGGAACTTTTAGCAACCAAAAAAAGTGACCATTGGCGACCAACTTTTTTGGTCGTGGAAAGTCCAATTTATATTAGCCAATAGGGAACTTTTAGCGACCAAAGATAAGTTGGTCGCCAAAAGTCAGCGCCTTGACCCAAAAAAATTAATTCTTTTGCGCTGCCCGGGACTTGAACTCCTAACCAAGGAGTCACCATGCACCAAATCCACTTTGCCAATAACATGCTTCTTGTTCATATTTGGCAGAGAAAATATATAACCCATAAAAATTGGGTTATATATTATTTTATAAAACTTTTAATACCTAAACAGAAAAATAGCATGTAATTACAGTAGTATCCGTTTTTTTTTAAATTTATCCTGCCATAACTTTCCGCGACCAACTTTTTTTTTTTTTTTTGGTCGCCAAAGGGTAATCTTCTGTGACCAAAAAAGCCTTTGGTCGCCAATAGTATACTTTCCGCAACCAATTTTTTTCTTTGGTCGCCAAAGGGTAATCTTCAGCGACCAAAAAAGCCTTTGGTTGCCAATAGGTATACTTTCCGCGACCAACTTTTTTTTTGGTCGCCAAAGGGTATACTTTCTGTGATCAACATTTTTTTGGTCATTAAAAGGTATACTTTCCGCGACCAAAAAAGCCTTTGGTCGCCAAAGGGTATACTTTCTGCTACCAACATTTTTTTGGTCGCCAAAAGGTGATCTTCCGCGACCAAAAAAGCCTTTGGTCGCCAATAGGTATACTTTTCGCGACTAACTTCTTTTTTTGGTCGCCAAAAGGTGATTTTCCGTGACCAAAAAATTGTGGTCACCAAAAGTTAGATTTTAGTCGCAGAAAGTGGACTATTTGCGATCAAAAAAAATAGGTGGTCGCCAAAAGTGTTTTTTCTTGTAATGAGAAAAGTCTTTTTTTTTTTTATCAACTTTCGGAGCTCCGATAGCATGCAAAAGAAGGAAGAACGAGACGTGTGAGATGTGATACGAAAAATAGACCGTGAGTTGAATCCAACAATGAAAAAATGAGGCGAAACAAAGTTATGACGAAGGAGATAGAATGGCTTGAAGTGGGGGTTGGTGGTCGTTGTGGTTTGCTGGTAGGAAATGGTGGGTTTGCATCTTTATTTTGAAATTTGGGGCTAAAATATAATTTTTTTTAATGTTTTTCGTTTCAAATGTGATGGCAAGGGCAAAATTGATAGTAATTTAAATAGTATGGGGGTACGCGTGAAAATAAGAGTAGTCTGGAGGTCATTGAAAATCGTGTAAAAGTATAAGGGTAAAAATGAAATAATCTCTATTTGTTTGATGGATTAGGTTAAATGAATTATGAATATGATAAAATTGAATAAAGAGATTAATTTTTCGTTTCCAAAAATATTTTTTAGAAAATTATACTTTCTTATTTTCCATTTTTTTTTGTTTTTACTGAATTTTAAAAATATTTTAAGCAATTTTTTTTACTTGTTAGACACACCTAACATAAATACACCTAAAAAGTAAAAAAATTGAAAAAAAATCTTTTAAAAATTCACTAAATATCAAAAATGCGAAAAAAAAAAACAACAACAACAATTCAGTACATTTTTTTATATTTTTATGTATTTATTAATTCTTTAAAACATTTTTTCACAAATTTTTAAATTTTTAAATACATCTAAGTAAGGTGCATGCAAAAAAGTTAAAAAAAAATGTTTAAAATTTTAAAAATATTCACTAAAAACAAAAAAAGAAACACGAAAATAAAAAATTCAGTTTTCAAAAAACTTAATTCAGAAAATTCAAACCAAACACACTGAATAGTTTTTTGAAACAATTCATCAAAAATGAGGTAAGTATTCATATAAAGGGATTTCACAATTTTTATAGAGTATCATCAATTATTTTATATATCATTTTTTTGACAAAAATTAATGGGTCCAATAGTTAGATTAACAATAACATATTATTGAAGTTGCTCTTATTTTGTCATTTAAATAGTATATTATTTGAGAATTACTCTTTCTTGTCAATGACTGATACTTATGTGCTTATAAGTTTGGTTTTCATTTTTTCATGAGTATTCTTGTGGATAATTTTTAATGTAATTTTTTTTTTCTGTATTGAAAAGTTTTATAATGTTTATATAAAATTTTGGTTTTTTTTTTTTTTTTTGTATTTATAATACTTATGTGCATATAATTTTTTTTCTCTGTATTTGAGAATTATTTTATGTATTGAAAAGTTTTTGAAATAATTTAGTTTTTTTATTATTTATTATTTGGGTTTACATTGAGGATAATTTGAGAAAAATAATAGGGTAAAATGAGAGTAAAATAAAATTTTAAATAATTAAACAAAGTGGACTTAAAAATTGGGAGTACTTAGTAATTTTTTGAATGTAGATAAAATCCCCTAATTATAGACTTGAAAATACAGTCACAATGTTGTCTCAAAGCCTCTTTTTAGGCCCTAAAATTCCGGCCTTAAAAGAAGTTTATTAGCAAATTTATCTTCCTTTTTTTTTTTTTTTTGGGTTACGTCGGAAATGATTAACAAATTTACCTTGACATTTGAAATACTCTTTTAACGCCACTCCAAAATTAAATTGATTAAAAATATATTGTGAAAATAAAATTAAATCCTTAACTATGATCGACTTAATTCTAACTAAGATTTTTTATTTTTTTATTTTTTTATTTTTGTCAATAGATAAGAAAGTAATTATAGTTATGAAAAATATTTATATTATCAAACAAACTACTTCACAATAACTAGAGAGTTAAATTAAGCCGAACACAATAAGTCTATCAACCTATAAGTCTACCAAGCCCAAAGCCCAATACATACAATCCCCATAATGGAGGAGAAATAGATTTTGATTATATTTTTCTCTTTCAAATAAATTAAAACATAATTAAATAAATCATTAAAATAAATTTTGATTCTATTTTTTTCTTCCAAATAAATTAAAACATAATTAAATAAATTATCAAAATTAATTGTGATTCTATTTTTCTCTTCCAAATAAATTAAAACATAATTAAATAAATCATCAAAATAAATAGGTCTAACAATATATATTATAAAATATAATTTAGAATAGTTTGGGTAATTCTTTTTAGGATAAATTATAAATACAACCTTTGAAATTTATTTAAAATACAGATTGTTCCCTATAATTTGAAAAATTATATTTAAAATATAGACTGCTTCCTG
>JAPPVO010004584.1:0-68502 GCA_030407325.1 Camellia japonica
CACACTTTATTTGCTTTAGTGTATCAAACACACTCCATTCACTTCGTGTATCTATCACACATAGTCATTTGCTCCACTTAGTGTATCTAACACACTCCATTTGCCTTGGTGTATCAATCACATTTCTCTCATTTTGTGTATCAATCACACACATTCTCATTTTAGGTATCTATCACACCCATTCTCATTTTAGTGTATCAATCACACACTTCATTTGCATTCAGTGTATCAATCACACATTTCATTTCATTTAGTGTATCAATCACACACTTCATTTACATTCAGTGTATCAATCACACACTTCATTTGCATTCAGTGTATCAATCACACACTTCATTTGCATTCAGTGTATCAATCACACACTTCGTTTGCATTCAGTGTATCAATCACACACTTCGTTTGCATTCAGTGTATCAATCACACACTTCATTTGCATTTAGTGTATCAATCACACACTTCATTTATTCAGTGTATCAATCACACACTTCATTTCATTTAGTGTATCGATCACACACTTCATTTACATTTAGTATATCCATCATACTTGTTCACTAAGTGCATCTATCACACTTTGTGTTCACCCTTAGTATATCAATCATACTCCTGTTCACTAAGTGCATCTATCACACTTTGTGTTCACCTTTAGTATATCCATCATACTTGCTCACTTAGTGCATCTATCACACTTCGTGTTCACCCTTAGTATATCAATCATACTCCTGTTCACTAAGTGCATCTATCCCACTTTGTGTTCATTTTCAGTATATCAATCATACTCCTGTTCACTAAGTACATCTATCCCACTTTGTGTTCACTTTTAGTATATCCATCATACTCTTGTTCACTAAGTGCATCTATCACACTTCGTGTTCACCCTTAGTATATCAATCATACTCCTGTTCACTGAGTGCATCTATCACACTTCGTGTCCACCTTTAGTATATCAATCATACTCCTGTTCACTAAGTGCATCTATCCCACTTTGTGTTCATTTTCAGTATATCAATCATACTCCTGTTCACTAAGTGCATCTATCCCACTTTGTGTTCACTTTTAGTATATCCATCATACTCTTGTTCACTAAGTGCATCTATCACACTTCGTGTTCACATTCAGTATATCAATCATACTCCTGTTCACTAAGTGCATCTATCCCACTTTGTGTTCACTTTTAGTATATCCATCATACTTGTTCACTAAGTGCATCTATCACACTTTGTGTTCACCTTTAGTATATCCATCATACTTGTTCACTAAGTGCATCTATCACACTTCGTGTTCACATTTAGTATATCAATCATACCTTGTTCACTAAGTGCATCGATCACACTTCGTGTTCACCTATTGTGTATCCATCACACTTGCTCACTTAGTGCATCTATCACACTTTGTGTTTGCCTTTTGCGTATCCATCACGCTTTGCTCACTTCATTCATTTAGTGTATCAATCACACTTAGTTCATATAGTGTATCTATCACACACTCGCTTTGTATCCATCACACACATTCGCTTTGTGTATCAATCACACATGCCCCCTTGGTGTATCCATCACACACTTTCGCTTTGTGTATCAATCACACGCTCGCTTTGTGTATCAATCACACACTTTCTCTTTATGTATCTATCACATGCTCCCTTTGTGTATCCATCACACACATTCGTTTAGTATATCTATTACGTATTCGCTTAGTGTATCAATCACACTTTATTCATATAGTGTATCCATCACACTCTCTTCACTTCGGTGTATCTATCACACATGTTTGTCCACTTAGTGTATCCATCACACTTCGTTCACTTTTGTGTATCTAACGCACATGTTCGTGAGAATTGCATAATTCTCTTACATCCTTTCTACATGAGATGTAGTTTGGTTCATGTCTACTTGCTTACATAGCATTCGCTTAAAATGTTGCATTTATAATTGCTTCATTACAGCATCCTTTGCATGATCATAAGTTATGCACTTGCATTGTGCATCACTTTGCATCCTGCCCCTGAACTACGCTGGTTTGATTCCTTGCAAAGGGATACGTAGGCAGCCTGCGGGCACAACCATTTATGCATCTATATTTTGTTTGTCCAAGTCTTCGACCCTGTCAAAAATGGGTCGTCTCCGGGCTTTGACATTCACTCCCGTCATTGTTATGACTTCCGAGTTCTGTCAAAGAGGGGCAACTGTAGACACCCCATTTTTGACCGCCCCGAAGACTTGGGCGCGACTGATGGTTTGCTCGGTGTTGAGAGATGTGCAGGGCACAGGTTCAGTTTCTTCGGCAAGAAGAGAGGCAAAACTTTCCAAACACTTTGTTTAAGGGTTTGGAGTTCAAGAAAAGAGGAGAAGAGGGAAGAAAATAGGTTTGTGAGAAGTTCGACATGAATCCGGGTAGAAGCGAGTTGCGCAGCCCTCGCTGAATCAGGCCCATTCATCCGCATACATGGAGTTAAGTTATGAGGCCACCATCATTGGAAAGAAGACTTCCGGGGCTTCACTTTGTACTCAAGAATCTCTTACATCCAAGTTCGGGTGGGGGAGATATGGTTGGTTGAAGTAGGGGATCATTCCGGTTGGATCGAGTCTGCGCGACTTCACGGAAAAGGGCATAACTTTTTGCACAGAAGGAATTTTGATGCAAGGTTTACGCGGTTGGAAAGCTAACTTCCGGGGCTTCGATTTTCATACCCACCGGCCATATTTTGACAAAGGAATCATCCATCGGCACTCTATTTAGCCGACCGGCAGAAAAGAGTGCCGACCGGCACTTTATTTTGACCAAGGATCGAATCTTCTGGCCGGTTTGAACCCTTTGCACCCCCCAAGCCTAGTGCATACCAGCTGTGCCAGCTGGGATGCACAGAACTCGACCCACGTGCATGCATGTGCCTATTTTGCACCCTTTAACCCTCTTTTGTGCACCCTTTGCTCATGGCTTCTTGAGGAAGCCTTGACCCCTTGTCTTGGCTTCCTCAAGAAGCCTTACCAGCTGTCCAAGCTTCCCTTACAAGCCTTGCACCCCCTTGACCCTTTTTCTTTAACTTAGCCTCTAAGTTTAGTGTTTATACTTGCCTATATAAGCACCTCTCCTCTCCCTTGAGCAAGGGTTGGTGGTTTTGAACAAAAAACCAGAGGATATATACATATATCTGATATAGATACATATATCCCTCCATATATCACTATATCTCTCTCATTCAACCTCCAAACACCCTTGTTCTTGGGCCATTCCTTCACCAATCCATAGCACTACCATCACTACTCCATCACAGCAGCTTGGAGAAGTTTTTCAGAGGCCAAAGGTGCTGCAACTCAAGCCAAGAAGCAACCAAAAGGGTAGTCTTCAAGGGTGAGATCATTTTCTCCCTTTTCTAGCCTTTTCTTGATCCATATCTAAGCCTTGCTTGCAAGCACTTTTGGGCTCCGACCCAAACTTCAAGTAGTCTTATTTTGGGGTCCTCTTCATGTTTGATTGAGGACCCCTTGCTGTTTGGTGGTTGCATCTAGCACCTATCTCTTTACCCCCTTGTATGCCACTATTCTTGCATAGTATATTTGGCCGATTTATAATCTGTTTTGAGGCATAATGTAAGCGAAGAATAGGCTTATTTTGAGCCCTTCTCCAACATTGTTGAAGGGCCCAACATTGTTTGGATAATGCTTGTGCTACTTGCTTTGAAATCCATGTGATTTACCGTAATTTTGCATGCTTTGTTAGCCTATCTTGCTTTTGTTTTTGTGGCTGGTCATAAACTGAAAATGTGCTTGTTTTTCCATGTATAAGATCTGTTTTTGGTTTTTTAGGCCATCCATGACATGCCTTATATAGTCGCTTTGCATTTTGGCTTGCTAGCCTTGGGGTGTGTGAGTCTCTAGCATGTTTAGCTTGCCTTGATCTCATGATTTGGCATCATTTTAGATCACATTTTAGTCCCTAAATCATGCTCACATGTTTGTGCTTGTCATCTCTTTCATGCTTCAAAGGTGTGTCCTTTTATGCCTAAGAATAGGCCTTGTGTGTTTAGAGCTTTTGGGATGCCATGTGTGTGAGTTTTAGGTGTATTTTAGCATGCTGAAAATCTGTTTTTGGTTGCTTGATATGTGCCATGAATGGTCATGTATGGGGGTGGTTGAATGCTCTACTTTGTGCCTTAGCCTTAGGCCTTTTGGCTTGCATGTTTGCATGGATGTTTGTCTACCTTTTGGTCCATTTGGCCACTGTTTTAGGCCTACTTAGAGCTGCCTAATCCATGTTTAAGTCCATCCCCCATGGGTTTGCATGCTTGCCTTGTGTGCTTACTTGTATGTTTGCCATATATTGCCATTTTGCATACTAGTTGCCATGTCTAGGATTGCATCACATTGGCATACATGTTAGGCCTCTTGAAGTGAAGTGTGATGGAGGCTTAGCACCCCTTATGTGCTTGTTTGCATTGCATGCATTTGAAATCAAAATTGCCCTCTTGGTTCTTTGGGCCATCATGCATGGAAATGCGTGATTGGTGGTCCGAGAACCGAGGCACATATCCCTTTGAGCCAAAATCATGATAAGGGATGTGTTGGTGCACACATTTGCTTGAAATTGCATGCCATACACTGTCTGTCCTTTGTTGCTGTCAAAACTGTCTTCTGCAGGAATTTCCTGCCGACCGGCAACATATAGTGCCGACCGGCCATTTGTGAATGGCCGATAGCTTCATCAGCAGCCGGTGGACATTCCTTATGGCCGGTGGGCATTTCAGCCAGCCGATGGTATTCTACAGTGTGTAAGGAGCATGTTCCAGGACTTTGGCAGTCTTTAGAGAGGCAGACAGTGTAAAACAGAGGCAACAGTGCTATGGCAGCGAGTTTCCGGGTGAAGCCAATTCGAGCATGCGTGCATCCCTCTCCCGAGGCCTTTTTCTGCTTTCAGTAGTTTAATTAATTTGTTAATTAATTAAGGGTCTGTAATAATTAATTAGCTAGGATAGTTGATTTATTATTCGGGACTGTATATTATTGTTTTGGTCCCTCCGAGTGAGGGCGTGTTTGTAATAAGTGTGGGTGCGTGCGTTCATGTCTTCCAACCCCCATTTCTTTCTTCCCTTTTATTTAACTGCTTATGATGGTAGATTAGGGCATATTCAATTTAGCATACCTTATGCAATGCATGCGTGCATCCATGCATTTGTTGACATGCACCGGGCTCGGTACATCATACAAACTGCATCGTACTTTCAATTCCAAATTGAATACATGATAGTTGTAGCATCTCACATGTCATGTCTAGGATAGCCGAGCCTGCCTAGATTGCATTTTTGCATGTGTTGCATTAGACATTTCAGTATGCTTAGGTCCATGCATGGATTTCTAATAAGCTTCTGTTTTGGCTTGGAGTACTAGGTGAGCTTTTATGCTTTAGCATATCGCATGTGTGTGAATGTTAACATGATAGTATGCCTGCCATACGGCTAGATGCTTATGTGTTATAAACTCTTTGAATGCCTGTGGGTGGAGGTTGGATTGCCTGAGTTGGAACAACTCATTGAAATCCGTATTTTAGCCTACTTGCGAGTAGCAAAAACCAACACGTTTTTCGAGACAAAACGGATATGCAATGTTTATTTCCAAATTAGGCGATCTAGTCTATACTTGTTTGCTGTGCGCATAACGTAGTAAATCTAGGCTAATAACCGGTATAAGAACATGTAATGTTTTCAAATTCGGATATCACGGTTAGTAGAGGCCGGTCTTCGGACCGGGCGAAAGGGGGTGCTCATAGCTGACCTTCCCCGATCGTACCCAAGCTCCCGAGCCAAGACACTTTGGTGATGACGGACATGTGGCCTTCGGCACCGAGTCAGGGTTTCCTAAATTCCCCCTTTTAAAAAATATTTAGGTGGCGACTCTGTAATCTGGCAAAGCAGTCCATGTTTGGCACTTCTTTTCAAAATCTATTTTTCTCAAAACGATTTGCCAGACGCGCAAAATAGGACGAGTGACAAACTGAAAAAAATAGTGCGACGCGTAAAATAGCGCGAGGGTGAACTGTACGAAACTGTGCGACGCGTAAAATAGCGCGAGTGATAAACATGAAAAAACAGTGCGACGCGCAAAATAGCGCAAGCGTGATCTGCACAAAACAGTACGACACGCAAAATAGCGCGAGTGATAAACTGTAAAGAACAGTGCGACGCGCAAAATAGCGCGAGTGTGAACTGCACAAAACAGTGCGACGCGCAAAATAGGGCGAGTGAGAACTGCACAAAACAATGCGACGCGCAAAATAGCGCGAGTGTGAACCGCACAAAATAATACGACCCGCAAAATAGCGCGAGTGATAAACTGTAAAAAATAGTGCGACACGCAAAATAGCGTTAATGTGAACTGCACAAAACAGTGCGACGCGTAATATAGCGCGAGTGATAAACTGTAAAAAACAGTGCGACGCGCAAAATAGCACCAGTGTGAACTGCACAAAATAGTGCGACGCGCAAAATAGCGCGAGTGATAAACTGCACCAAACTGTGCAATGCGCAAAAAAGCACGAGTGATAAACTGCACAAAACTGTGCGACGCGCAAAATTGCGCGAGTGATAAACTGTAAAAAATAGTGCGACGGGCAAAATAGCGCGAGTGTGAACTGCACAAAACAGTGCGACGCGCAAAATAGCGCGAGTGATAAACTGTAAAAAACAGTGCGACGAGGAAAATAGCGCTACTGATAAATGGCACAAAACAGTGCGATGGGCAAAATAGCTCGATTGATAAACTGGACTAAACAATGCGACGCGCAAAATAGCGCTAGTGATAAATTGTAAAAAACAGTGGATGCGCAAAATAGCGCGAGTGTGAACTGCACAAAACAGTGCGACGCGCAAAATAGCACGAGTGATAAACTGCACCAAACAGTGCGACGCGTAAAATAGGGTGAGTGATAAACAGTAAAAAGTAGTGCGACGTGCAAAATAGCGCGAGTGAGAACTGCACAAAACAGTGCGACGCGCAAAATAGCGCGAGTGTGAACTGCACAGAACAGCTCGACGCGCAAAATAGCGCCAGTGATAAATTGTAAAAAACAGTGCAACGCGCAAAATAGCGCGAGTGTGAACTGCACAAAACAGTGCGACGCGCAAAATAGCGCGAGTGATAAACTGTAAAAAGCAGTGCGACGGCCAAAATAGCTCGAGTGAGAACAGCACAAAACAGTGCGACGTGCAAAATAGCGCGAGTGTGAACCGCACAAAACAGCGCGACGCCCAAAATAGCGCGAGTGATAAACTGCACAAAACAGTGCGACGCACAAAATAGCGCGAGTGATAAACTGTAAAAAACAATGTGACCCGCGAAATACCGCGAGTCTGAACTGCGCAAAACAGTGTGACGTGCAAAATAGCGCGAGTGATAAACTGTAAAAAACAGTGCAGCGCGCAAAATATCGTGAGTGTGAACTGCACAAAACAGTGCGACGTGTAAAATTTCGCGAGTGATAAACTGCACAAAACAGTGCCACGTGCAAAATAGCGCGAGTGATAAACTGTCAAAAACAATGCGACGCGCAAAACAGTGCGAGTGTGAACCGCACAAAACAGTGCGACGCGCAAAATAGCGCGACTGTGAAATGCACAAAATAGTGCGACGCGCAAAATAGCGCGAGTGTGAATTGCACAAAACAGTGCGACGCGTAAAATACCGCGAGTGATAAGCTGGACAAAACAGTACGACGCGCAAAATAGCGCGAGTGATAAACTATAAAAAGCAGTGCGACAGGCAAAATAGCGCGAGTGAGAACAGCACAAAACAGTGCGACGCGCAAAATAGCGTGAGTGTGAACCGCACAAAACAGTGCGACGCGCAAAATAGCGCGAGTGACAAATTGCACAAAACAATGCGACGCGTAAAATAGTGCGAGTGATAAACTGTAAAAAATAGCGCGACGCGCAAAATAGCGCGAGTGTGAACTGCACAAAACAGTGCGACGCGCAAAATAGCGCGAGTGATAAACTGCACAAAACAGTGCGACGGGCAGAATAGCGCGAGTGATGAACTGTAAAGAATAGTGCGACGCACAAAAATAGCGCGAGTGTGAACTGCACAAAACAGTGCGACGCGCAAAATAGCGCGACTGATAAACTGCACAAAACATGTGCGACGCGCAAAATAGCGCGAGTGACAAACTGTAAAAAATAGTGCGACGCGTAAAATAGCGCGAGGGTGAACTGCACGAAACTGTGCGACGCGCGAAATAGCGCGAGTGATAAACGTGAAAAAACAGTGCGACGCGCAAAATAGAGCAAGGGTGATCTACACAAAACAGTGCGACACGCAAAATAGCGCGAGTGATAAACTGTAAAGAACAGTGTGACACGTAAAATAACGCGAGTGTGAACTGCACAAAACAGTGCGACACGCAAAATAGCGCGAGTGAGAACTGCACAAAACAATGCGACGCGCAAAATAGCGCGAGTGTGAACCGCGCAAAATAATGCGACGCGCAAAATAGCGCGAGTGATAAACTGTAAAAAATAGTGCGACACACAAAATAGCGTGAGTGTGAACTGCACAAAACAGTGCGACGCGTAAAATAGTGCGAGTGATAAACTGTAAAAAACAGTGCGACACGCAAAATAGCACCAGTGTGAACTGCCCAAAATAGTGCGACGCACAAAATAGCGCGAGTGATAAACTGCACCAAACTGTGCAATGCGCAAAAAAACGCGAGTGATAAACTGCACAAAACTGTGCGACGCGCAAAATTGCGCGAGTGATAAACTGTAAAAAACAGTGCGACGGGCAAAATAGCGCGAGTGATAAACTGTAAAAAACAGTGCGACGCGCAAAATAGCGCGAGTGTGAACTGCACAAAACAGTGCGACGACCAAAATAGCGTTAGTGATAAACGGCACAAAACAGTGCGACGCGCAAAATAGCTCGAGTGATAAACTGCACAAAACAGTACGACGCGCTAAATAGCGCTAGTGATAAATTGTAAAAAACAGTGGACGCGCAAAATTGCGCGAGTGTGAACTGCACAAAACAGTGCGACGTGCAAAATAGAGCGAGTGATAAACTGTAAAAAACAGTGCGACGCGCAAAATAGCGCGAGTGTGAACTGCACAAAACAGTGCGACGCGCAACATAGCACGAGTGATAAATTGCAGAAAACAGAGCGACGCGCAAAATAGCGCGAGTGTCAACTGCACAAAACAGTGCGACGCGTAAAATAGCGTGAGTGATAAACAGTAAAAAGTAGTGCAACGTGCAAAATAGCGCGAGTGAGAACTGCACAAAACAGTGCGACGCACAAAATAGCGCGAGTGCGAACTGCACAGAATAGTTCGACGCGCAAAATAGCGCGAGTGATAAATTGTAAAAAACAGTGCAACGCGCAAAATAGCGCGAGTGTGAATGGCACAAAACAGTGCGACGCGCAAAATAGCGCGAGTGATAAACTGTAAAAAGCAGTGCGACGGGCAAAATAGCGCGAGTGAGAACAGCACAAAACAGTGCGACACGCAAAATACCGCGAGTGTGAACCGCACAAAACAGTGCGACGCGCAAAATAGCGCGGGTGATAAACTGCACAAAACAGTGCGACGCACGAAATAACGCGAGTGATAAACTGTAAAAAACAATGTGACCCGCGAAATACCGCGAGTCTAAACTGCGCAAAACAGTGCGACGTGCAAAATAGCGCGAGTGATAAACTGTAAAAAATAGTGCGACGCGCAAAATTGCGCGAGTGTGAACTGAACAAAACAGTGCGACGCGTAGAATTGCGCGAGTGATAAACTGCACAAAACAGTGCCACGTGCAAAATAGCGCGAGTGATAAACTTTCAAAAACAATGCGACGCGCAAAACAGCGCAAGTGTGAACCGCGCAAAACAGTGCGACGCGCAAAATAGCGCGAGTGTGAAATGCACAAAACAGTGCGACACGCAAAATAGCGCGAGTGTGAATTGCACAAAACAGTGCGACGCGGAAAATAGCGCGAGTGATAAGCTGGACAAAACAGTGCGACGTGCAAAATAGCGCGAGTGATAAACTGCAAAAAACAGTGCGACGCGCAAAATAGCGCGAGTGTGAACTGCACAAAACAGTGCGACGCGCAAAATAGCGCGAGTGATAAACTATAAAAAGCAGTGCGACAGGCAAAATAGCGCGAGTGAGAACAGCACAAAACAGTGCGACGCGCAAAATAGGGTGAGTGTGAACCGCACAAAACAGTGCGACGCGCAAAATAGCGCGATTGATAAATTGCACAAAACAATGCGACGCGTAAAATTGTGCGAGTGATAAACTGTAAAAAACAGAGCGACGTGCAAAATAGCACGAGTGTGAACTGCACAAAACAGTGCGACGCGCAAAATAGCGCGAGTGATAAACTGCACAAAACAGTGCGACGCGCAAAATAGCGCTAGTGATGAACTGTAAAAAATAGTGCGACACACAAAAATAGCGCGAGTGTGAACTGCAAAAAACAGTGCGAGGCGCAAAATAGCGCGGCTAATAAACTGCACAAAACATGTGCGACGCGCAAAATAGCGCGAGTGACTAACTGTAAAAAAAACTTGTGCGACGCGGAAAATAGCGCGAGGGTGAACTGTACGAAACTGTGCGACGCGCAAAATAGCGCGAGTGATAAACATGAAAAAATAGTGCGATGCGCAAAATAGCGCAAGCGTGATCTGCACAAAACAGTGCGACACGCAAAATAGCGCGAGTGATAAACTGTAAAGAACAGTGCGACGCGAAAAGTAGGGCGATTGTGAACTGCACAAAACAGTGCGACGCGCAAAATAGCGCGAGTGAGAACTGCACAAAACAATGCGACGCGCAAAATAGGGCGAGTGTGAACCGCACAAAATAATGCGACGCGCAAAATAGCGCGAGTGATAAACTGCAAAAAATAGTGCGACACGCAAAATAGCGTGAGTGTGAACTGCACAAAACAGTGCGACGCGTAAAATAGCGTGAGTGATAAACTGTAAAAAACAGTGCGACGCGCAAAATAGCACCAGTGTGAACTGCACAAAATAGTGCGACGCGCAAAATATCGCGAGTGATAAACTGCACCAAACTGTGCAATGCGCAAAAAAGCGCGAGTGATAAACTGCACAAAACTGTGCGCCGCGCGAAATTGCGCGAGTGATAAACTGTAAAAAACAGTGCGACGGGCAAAATAGCGCGAGTGATAAACTGTAAAAAATAGTGCGACGTGCAAAATAGTGCGAGTGTGAACTGCACAAAACAGTGCGACGAGCAAAATAGCGCTAGTGATAAACAGCACAAAACAGTGCGACGCGCAAAATAGCTCGAGTGATAAACTGCACAAAACAGTGCGACGCGCAAAATAGCGCTAGTGATAAACTGTAAAAAACAGTGCGACGTGCAAAATAGCGCGAGTGTGAACTGCACAGAACAGTTCGACGCGCAAAATAGCGCGAGTGATAAATTGTAAAAAACAGTGCAACCCGCAAAATAGCGCGAGTATGAACTGCACAAAACAATGCGACGCGCAAAATAGCGCGAGTGATAAACTGTAAAAAGCAATGCGACGGGCAAAATAGCGCGAGTGAGAACAACACAAAACAGTGCGACTCGCAAAATAGTGCGAGTGTGAACCGCACAAAACAGTGCGACGCGCAAAATAGCGCGAGTGATAAACTGCACAAAACAGTGCGACGCGCAAAATAGTGCGGGTGACAAACTGTAAAAAACAATGCGACCCACGAAATGCCGTGAGTCTGAACTGCGCAAAACAGTGCGACGTGCAAAATAGCGCGAGTGATAAACTGCACAAAACAGTGCCACACGCAAAATAGCGCGAGTGATAGACTGTAAAAAACAATGCCACGCGCAAAATAGCGCGAGTGTGAACTGCACAAAACAATGCGACGCGCAAAATAGCGCGAGTGATAGACTGTAAAAAACAGTGCGACGTGTAAAATAGCACCAGCGTGATCTGCACAAAACAGTGCGACACGCAAAACTGCGCGAATGATAAACTGTAAAAAGCAGTTCGACGCGCAAAATAGCGCGAGTGTGAGCTGCACAAAGTAGTGCAACGTGCAAAATAGCGCAAGTGATAAACTGTAAAAAATAGTGCGACGCGCAAAATAGCGCTAGTGTGAATTGCACAAAACAGTGCGACGCACAAAATAGCGCGAGTGATAAACTGTAAAAAATAGTGCGACGCGTGTGAGCTGCACAAAACAGTGCCACGCGCAAAATAGCGCGAGTGATAAACTGTAAAAAACAATGCGACGCGCAAAATAAAGCGAGTGTGAACTGTTCAAAACTGTGCGACGCGCCAAATAACGCGAGTGATAAACTGTAAAAAACAGTGCGACGCGCAAAATAGCACCAGCGTTATCTCGACAAAACAGTGCGACGCGCAAAATTACACGAATTATAAAGTGTAAACAGCAGTTCGATACGGAAAATAAGCTGCACAAAGCAGTGCAACGCGCAAAATAGCGCGAGTGATAAACTGTAAAAAACAGTGCGACGCGCAAAATAGCGCCAGTGTGAACTGCACAAAATAGTGCGACGCGCAAAATAGCGCGAGTGATAAAGTGCACAAAACTGCGCGACGCACAAAAAAGCGCGAGTGATAAAGTGCACAAAACTGTGCAACGCGCAAAATAGCCCGACTGATAAACTTCACAAAATAGTGCGACGCGCAAAATTGCGCGAGTGGTAAACTGTAAAAAACAGTGCGACGCGCAAAATAGCACGAGTGTGAACCGGACAAAACAGTGCGACGCGTAAAATAGCGCGACTGATGAACAGTAAAAAACTGTGCGACGCGCAAAATAGCGCGAGTGTGAACTACACAAAATAGTGCGACGCGCAAAATAGCGCGAGTGATAAACTGTAAAAAACAGTGGGACGCGCAAAATAGTGGGAGTGTGAACTGCACAAAACAGTGCGACGCGTAAAATAGCGCGACTGATGAACTGCGAAAAACAGTGCGACGCGCAAAATAGCACGAGTGTGAACTGCACAAAACTGTGCGACGCGCAAAATAGCGCGACATGCAAAATAGCGCGAGTGATAAACTAAACAAAACAGTGCGACGCGCAAAATAGAGCGAGTGATAAATTGTAAAAAACAGTGTGGCGTGCAAAATTGCGCGAGGGAGAACTGCACAAAACAATGTGATGCGCAAAATAGCGCGAGCGAGAACTGCACAAAACAGCGCGACGCGCAAAATAGCGCGAGTGATAAACAGTAAAAAACAGTGCGACGCGCAAAATAGCGCGAGTGTGAACTGCACAAAATAGTGCGACGGGCAAAATAGCGCGAGTGAGAAACTGTAAAAAGCAGTGTGACGGGCAAAATAGCGCGAGTGAGAACAGCACAAAATAGTGCGACGCGAAAAATAGTGCGAGGGTGAACCGCACAAAACTGTGCGACACGCAAAATTGCGCGAGTGATAAACTGCACAAAACAATGCGACGCGCAAAATAGCGCGAGTGATAAACTGTAAAAAACAGTGCGACGCGCAAAATAGCGTGAGTGTGAACTGCACAAAACAGTGCGACGCGTAAAATAGCGCGAGTGATAAACTGTAAAAAACAGTGCGACATGTAAAATAGCGCCAGTGTGAACTGCACTTAATAGTGCGACGCGCAAAAAAGCGCGAGTGATAAACTGCACAAAACTGTGCGACGTGTAAAATAGCGCGAGTGATAAACTGTAAAAAACAGTGCGACGCGCAAAATAGCGCGAGTGTGAACTGCACATTACAGTACGACGCGCAAAATAGCGCGGGTGATAAACGGCACAAAACAGTGCGACGCGCAAAATCGCGCTAGTGATAAACTGTAAAAAACAGTGGACGCGCAAAATAGCGCGAGTGTGAACTACACAAAATAGTGCGGCGTGCAAAATAGCGCGAGTGATAAATTGCAAAAAACAATGCGACGCGCAAAATAGCACGAGTGTGAACTGCACAAAACAGTGCGACGCGTAAAATAGCGCGAGTGATAAACTGCACAAAATAGTGCCACGTGCAAAATAGCGCGAGTGATAAACTGTAAAAAACAATGCGACGCGCAAAAGAGCACGAGTGTGAACCTCACAAAACAGTGCGATGCGCAAAACAACGCGAGTGTGAACAGCACAAAACAGTGCGACGCGCAAAATATTGCGAGTGTGAACTGCACAAAACAGTGCGACGCGCAAAATAGCGCGAGTGATAAACTAAACAAAATAGCGCGAGTGATAAACTGTAAAAAACAGTGCGACGCGCAAAATAGCGCGAGTGTGAACTGCACAAAACAGTGCGACGCGCAAAATACCGCGAGTGATAAACTGTAAAAAGCAGTGCGACGGGCAAAATAGCGCGAGTGAGACCAGCCCAAAACAGTGCGACGCGCAGAATAGCGCGAGTGTGAACTGCACAAAACAGTGCGATGCGCAAAATTGCGCGAGTGACAAACTGCACAAAACAATGCGACGCGCAAAATAGCACCAGTGATAAACTGTAAAAAACAATGCGACGTGCAAAATAGCGCGAGTGATAAACTGAACAAAACATTGCGACGCGCAAAATAGTGCGAGTGATAAACTGTAAAAAATAGTCCGACGCGCAAAATAGCGCGACTATGAACTGCACAAAACATTGCGACGCGCAAAATAGCGCGAATGATAAACTGCACAAAACAGTGCGACCCGCAAAATAGCGCGAGTGATAAACTGAAAAAAATAGTGCGACGCACAAAAATAGCGCGAGTGTGAACTGCACAAAACAGTGCGACGCGCAAAATAGCGCGAGTGATAAACTGCACAAAACATGTGCGACACGCAAAATGGCGCGAGTGATAAACTGGAAAAAACAGTGTGACGCACAAAATAGCGCAAGCGTGATCTGTAGAAAATAGTGCGACGCGCAAAATTGCGCGAGTGATAAACTGTAAAAAACAGTGCGACGCGCAAAATTGCGCGAGTGTGAACTGCACAAAACAGTGCGACGCACAAAATAGCGCGAGTGATAAACTGTAAAAAGCAATGCGACGCGGAAAATAGCGCGAGTGAGAACTGCACAAAACAATACGACGCGCAAAATAGCGCGAGTGTGAACCGCACAAAATAGTGCGATGCGCAAAATAGCGCGAGTGATAAACTGCAAAAAGTAGTGTGACGCGCAAAATAGCGTGAGTGTGAACTGCACAAAACAATGCGACGCGTATAATAGCGCGAGTGATAAACTGTAAAAAACAATGCGACGCGCAAAATAGCGCCAGTGTGAACTGCACAAAATAGTGCGACGCGCAAAATAGCGCGAGTGATAAACTGCACAAAACTGTGCGAAGTGCAAAAAAGCGCGAGCCATAAACTGCACAAAACTGTGCGACGCGCAAAATTGCGCGAGTGATAAACTGTAAAAAATAGTGCGACGCGCAAAAATAGCGCGAGTGTGAACTGCACAAAACAGTGCGACGTGCGAAATAGCGCGAGTGATAAACTGTAAAAAACAGTGCGACGCACAAAAAAACGCTAGTGTGAACTGCACAAAACAGTGCGACGAGCAAAATAGCGCTAGTGACAAAACGGCACAAAACAGTGCGACGCACAAAATGGCGCGAGTGTGAACCGCACAAAACAGTGCGACGCGCAAAATAGCGCGAGTGATCAACTGCACAAAACAATGCGACGCGCAAAATAGCACGATTGATAAACTGTAAAAAACAATGCGACGTGCAAAATAGCACGAGTGATAAACTGAACAAAACAATGCGACGCGCAAAATAGTGCGAGTGATAAACTGTAAAAAACAGTGCGACGCGCAAAATAGCACGAGTGTGAACTGCACAAAACAGTGCGACGCGTAAAATAGCGCGAGTGATAAACTGCACAAAATAGTGCCACGTGCAAAATAGCGCGACTGATAAACTGTAAAAAACAATGCGACGCGCAAAATAGCGCGAGTGTGAACCGCACAAAACAATGCGACGCGCAAAACAACGCGAGTGTGAACAGCACAAAACAGTGCGACGCGCAAAATAGCGCGAGTGATAAACTAAACAAAATAGTGCGACGCGCAAAATAGCGCGAGTGATAAACTGTAAAAAACAGTGCGACGCGCAAAATAGCGCGAGTGTGAACTGCACAAAACAGTGCGACGCGCAAAATACCGCGAGTGATAAACTGTAAAAAGCAGTGCGACGGGCAAAATAGCGCGAGTGAGACCAGCCCAAAACAGTGCGACGCGCAGAATAGCGCGAGTGTGAACCGCACAAAACAGTGCGACGCGCAAAATTGCGCGAGTGATAAACTGTAAAAAACAGTGCGACGCGCAAAATTGCGCGAGTGATAAACTGTAAAAAACAGTGCGACGCGCAAAATTGCGCGAGTGTGAACTGCACAAAACAGTGCGACGCACAAAATAGCGCGAGTGATAAACTGTAAAAAGCAATGTGACGCGGAAAATAGCGCGAGTGAGAACTGCACAAAACAATACGACGCGCAAAATAGCGCGAGTGTGAACCGCACAAAATAGTGCGATGCGCAAAATAGCGCGAGTGATAAACTGCAAAAAATAGTGCGACGCGCAAAATAGCGTGAGTGTGAACTGCACAAAACAATGCGACGCGTAAAATAGCGCGAGTGATAAACTGTAAAAAACAATGCGACGCGCAAAATAGCGCCAGTGTGAACTGCACGAAATAGTGCGACGCACAAAATAGAGCGAGTGATAAACTGCACAAAACTGTGCGAAGTGCAAAAAAGCGCGAGCCATAAACTGTACAAAACTATGCGACGCGCAAAATTGCGCGAGTGATAAACTGTAAAAAATAGTGCGACGCGCAAAATAGCGCGAGTGTGAACTGCACAAAACAGTGCGACGTGCGAAATAGCGCGAGTGATCAACTGTAAAAAACAGTGCGACGCACAAAATAGCGCTAGTGTGAACTGCACAAAACAGTGCGACGAGCAAAATAACGCTAGTGACAAAACGGCACAAAACAGTGCGACGCACAAAATGGCGCGAGTGTGATCCGCACAAAACAGTGCGACGCGCAAAATAGCGCGAGTGATCAACTGCACAAAACAATGCGACGCGCAAAATAGCACGATTGATAAACTGTAAAAAACAATGCGACGTGCAAAATAGCACGAGTGATAAATTGAACAAAATAGTGCGACGCGCAAAATAGTGCGAGTGATAAACTGTAAAAAACAGTGCGACGCGCAAAATAGCGCGAGTGTGAACTGCACAAAACAGTGCGACGCGCAAAATAGCGCCAGTGATAAACTGCACAAAACAGTGCGAAGCGCAAAAAAGCGCGAGTGATAAACTGCACAAAACTGTGTGATGCGCAAAATTGCGCGAGTGATAAACTGTAAAAACAGTGCGACGCGCAAAATAACGCGAGTGTGAACTGCACAAAACAGTGCGACGCGCAAAATAGCACGAGTGATAAACTGTAAAAAACAGTGCGACGCGCAAAATAGCGCGAGTGTGAACTGCACAAAACAGTGCGACGAGCAAAATAGCGCTAGTGACAAAACGGCACAAAACTGTTCGACGCGCAAAATAGGTCGAGTGATAAACTGCACAAAACAATGCGACGCGCAAAATAGCGCTAGTGGTCAACTGTAAAAAATAGTGGACGCGCAAAATAGCGCGAGTGTGAACTGCACAAAACAGTGCGACGTGCAAAATAGCGCGAGTGATAAACTGTAAAAAACAGTACGACGCGCAAAATAGCGCGAGTGTGAACGGCACAAAACAGTGCGACGCGCAAAATAGCGCGAGTGATAAACTGCACAAAACAGTGCGACGCGCAAAATAGCGCGAGTGATGAACTGTAAAAAATAGTGCGACGCACAAAACAGTGCAACGCGCAAAATCGCGCGAGTGATAAACTGTAAAAAACAGTGCGACGCGTAAAATAGCGCAGGGGTGAACTGCACAAAACAGTGCGACGCGCAAAATAGCGCGAGTGATAAACTGGAAAAAATAGTGCGACGCACAAAATAGCGCAAGCGTGATCTGCACAAAATAGTGCGACGCGCAAAATAGCGCGAGTGTGAATTGAACAAAACAGTGCGACGCGCAAAATAGCGCGAGTGAGAACTGCACAAAACAATCCGACGCGCAAAATAGCGCGAGTGATACACTGCAAAAAAAGTGCGACGCGCAAAATAGCGCTAAGGATAAACTAAACAAAACAGTGCGACGCGCAAAATAGCGCGAGTGTGAACTACACAAAACAGTGCGACGCGCAAAATAGCGCGAGTGATAAACTGTAAAAAGCAGTGCGACGGGCAAAATAGCGCGAGTGTGGACCGCACAAAACAGTGCGACGCACAAAATAGCGCGAGTGATAAACTGCACAAAACAATGCGACGCACAAAATAGCACGAGTGATAAACTGTAAAAAACAATGCGACATGCAAAATAGCGCGAGTGATAAACTGAACAAAACAGTGCGACGCGCAAAATAGTGCGAGTGATAAACTGTAAAAAACAGTGCGATGCGCAAAATAGCGCGAGTGATAAACTGCACAAAACAGTGCGACGCGCAAAATAGCGCGAGTGATAAACTGTAAAAAATAGTGCGACGTACAAAAATAGCGCGAGTGTGAACTGCACAAAATAGTGCAACGCGCAAAATAGCGCGAGTGATAAACAACACAAAACATGTGCGACTCGCAAAATAGCGCGAGTGATAAACTGTAAAAAACAGTGCGACGGGAAAATAGCGCGAGTGTGAACCGCACAAAACAGTGCGACGCGCAAAATAGCGCGAGTGATAAACTGCACAAAACAATACGACGCGCAAAATAGCACGAGTGATAAACTGTAAAAAACAATGCGACGTGCAAAATCGCGCGAGTTATAAACTGAACAAAACAGTGCGACGCGCAAAATTGTGCGAGCGATAAACTGTAAAAAACAGTGCGACGCGCAAAATAGCGCGAGTGTGAACTGCAAAAAACATTGCGACGGGCAAAATAGCGCGAGTGATAAACTGCACAAAACAGTGCAACGCGCAAAATAGCGCGAGTGATAAACTGTAAAAAATAGTGCGACACACAAAAATAGCGCGAGTGTGAACCGCACAAAACAGTGCGACGCACAAAATAGCGCGGGTCATGAACTGCACAAAACATGTGCGACGCGCAAAATAGCGCGAGTGATAAACTGGAAAAAACAGTGCGATGCGCAAAATAGAGCAAGCGTGATCTGCACAAAACAGTGCGACGCGCAAAATTACGCGAGTGATAAACTGTAAAAAACAGTGCGACGCGCAAAATAACGTGAGTGTGAACTGCACAAAACAGTGCGACGCGCAAAATAGCGTGAGTGATAAACTGCAAAAAATAGTGCGACGCGCAAAATAGCGTGAGTGTGAACTGCACAAAACAGTGCGACGCATAAAATAGCGCGAGTGATAAACTGTAAAAAACAGTGCGACGCGCAAAATAGCGCGAGTGATAAACTGTACAAAACTGGGCGAAGCGCAAAAAAGCGCGAGTGAAAAATTGCACAAAACTGTGTGACGCGTAAAATTGCGCGAGTGATAAACTCTAAAAAACAGTGCGACGCGCAAAATAGCGCGAGTGTGAACTGCACAAAACAGTGCGACGCGCAAAATTGCGCGAGTGATAAACTGTAAAAAACAGTGCGACGCGCAAAATAGTGCGAGTGATAAAGTGTAAAAAACAGTGCGACGCACAAAATAGCGCGAGTGTGAACCGCACAAAACAGTGCGACGTGCAAAATAGCGCGAGGGATAAACTAAACAAAATAGTGCGACGGGCAAAATAACGCGAGTGATAAACTGTAAAAAACAGTGCGACGCGCAAAATAGCGCGAGTGTGAACTACACAAAACAGTGCGGCGCGCAAAATAGCGCGAGTGATAAACTGTAAAAAGCAGTGCGACGGGCAAAATAGCGCGAGTGAGAACAGCACAAAACAGTGCGACGCGCAAAATAGCGCGAGTGTGAACCGCACAAAACAGTGCGACGCGCAAAATAGCGCGAGTGATAAACTGCACAAAACAATGCGACGCGCAAAATAGCACGAGTGATAAACTGTAAAAAACAATGCGACATGCAAAATAGCGCGAGTGATAAACTGAACAAAACAGTGCAACGCGCAAAATAGTGCGAGTGATAAACTGTAAAAAATAGTGCGACGCGCAAAATAGCGCGAGTGTGAACTGCAAAAAATAGTGCAACGCACAAAAATAAAGAGCGAGTGTGAACTGCACAAAACAGTGCGACGCGCAAAATAACGCGAGTGATAAACTGCACAAAACAGTGTGACGCGCAAAATAGCGCGAGTGATAAACTGTAAAAAATAGTGCGACGCACAAAAATAGCGCGAGTGTGAACTGCACAAAATAGTGCAACGCGCAAAATAGCGCGAGTGATAAACAACACAAAACATGTGCGACTCGCAAAATAGCGCGAGTGATAAACTGTAAAAAACAATGCAATGGGCAAAATAGCGCGAGTGTGAACCGCACAAAACAGTGCGACGTGCAAAATAGCGCGAGTGATAAACTGCACAAAACAATGCGACGCGCAAAATAGCACGAGTGATAAACTGTAAAAAACAATGCGACGTGCAAAATAGCGCGAGTGATAAACTGAACAAAACAGTGCGATGCGCAAAATAGTGCGAGTGATAAACTGTAAAAAACAGTGCGACGCGCAAAATAGCGCGAGTGTGAACTGCAAAAAATATTGCGACACGCAAAATAGCGCGAGTGATAAACTGCACAAAACAGTACGACGCGCAAAATAGTGCGAGTGATAAACTGCAAAAAATAGTGCGACACACAAAAATAGCGCGAGTGTGAACTGCACAAAACAGTGCGACGCGCAAAATAGCGCGGGTGATAAACTGCACAAAACATGTGCGACGCGCAAAATAGCGCGAGTGATAAACTGGAAAAAATAGTGCGACGCGCAAAATAGAGCAAGCGTGATCTGCACAAAACAGTGCGACGCGCAAAATTGCGCGAGTGATAAACAGTAAAAAACAGTGCGACGTGCAAAATAACGTGAGTGTGAACTGCACAAAACAGTGCGACGCGCAAAATAGCGTGAGTGATAAACTCTAAAAAGCAATGCGACGCGTAAAATAGCGCGAGGGTGAACTGCACAAAACTGGGCGACGCGCAAAATAGCGCGAGTGATAAACTGGAAAAAATAGTGCGACGCGCAAAATAGCGCAAGCGTGATCTGCACAAAACAGAGCGACGCGCAAAATAGCGCGAGTGATAAACCGTAAAAAACAGTGCGACGTTCAAAATAGCGCGAATGTGAACTGCACAAAACAGTGCGATGCGCAAAATAGCGCGAGTGATAAACTGTAAAAAGCAGTGCGACGCGCAAAATAGCGCGAGTGAGAACTGCACAAAATAATGCGACGTGCAAAATAGCACGAGTGTGAACCGCACAAAATAGTGCGACACGTAAAATAGCGCGAGTGATAAATTGCAAAAAATAGTGCGACGCGCAAAATAGCGTGAGTGTGAACTGCACAAAACAGTGCCACGCGTAAAATAGCGCGAGTGATAAACTGTAAAAAACAGTGCGACGCGCAAAATAGCGCCAGTGTGAACTGCACAAAATAGTGCGACGCGCAAAATAGCGCGAGTGATAAACTGCACAAAACTGTGCGAAGCGCAAAAAAGCGCGAGCCATAAACTGCACAAAACTGTGCGACGCGCAACATTGCGCGAGTGATAAACTGTAAAAAACAGTGCGACACGCAAAATAGCGCGAGTGGTAAACTAAACAAAACAGTGCGACGCGCAAAATAGCGCGAGTGATAAACTGTAAAAAATAGTGCGACGCGCAAAATAGGGCGAGTGATAAACTGTAAAAAGCAGTGCAACGGGCAAAATAGCGCAAGTGAGAACAGCACAAAATAGTGCGACGCGCAAAATAGCGCGAGTGATAAACTGTAAAAAGCAGTGCGACGGGCAAAATAGCGCGAGTGAGAACAGCATAAAACAGTGCGACGCGCAAAATAGAGCGAGTGTGAACCGCACAAAACAGTGCGACGCGCAAAATAGCGCGAGTGATAAACTCCACCAAACAATGCGACGCGCAAAATAGAACGAGTGATAAACTGTAATAAAGAATGCGACGTGCAAAATAGCGCGAGTGATAAACTGTAAAAAACAGTGCGACGCGCAAAATAGCGCGAGTGTGAACTGCAAAAAACAGTGCGACGCGCAAAATAGCGCGAGTTATAAACTGCACAAAACAGTGCGACGCGCAAAATAGCGCGAGTGATAAACTTTAAAAAATAGTGCGACGCACAAAAATTGCGCGAGTGTGAACTGCACAAAACAGTGCGACGCGAAAAATTGCGCGAGTGATAAACAGCACAAAACATGTGCGACTCGCAAAATAGGGCGAGTGATAAACTGTAAAAAACAGTGCGACGCGTAAAATAGCGTGAGGGTGAACTGCACAAAACTGTGCGACGCGCAAAATAGCGCGAGTGATAAACTGGAAAAAACAATGCGACACGCAAAATAGCTCAAGCGTGATCTGCACAAAACAGTGCGACGCGCAAAATAGCGCGAGTGATAAACCGTAAAAAACAGTGCGTCGCGCAAAATAGCGCGAGTGTGAACTGCACAAAACAGTGCGACGCGCAAAATAGCGCGAGTGATAAACTGTAAAAAGCAGTGCGACGCGCAAAATAGCGCGAGTGAGAACTGCGCAAAACAATGCGACGCGCAAAATAGCGCGAGTGTGAACTGCACAAAATAGTGCGACGCGCAAAATTGCGCGAGTGATAAACTGCAAAAAATAGTGCGACGCGCAAAATTGCGCGAGTGATAAACTGCAAAAAATAGTGCGACGCGCAAAATAGCGTGAGGGTGAACTGCACAAAACAGTGCGACGCGTAAAATAGCGCGAGTGATAAACTGTAAAAAACAGTGCGACGCGCAAAATCGCGCCAGTGTGAACTGCACAAAATAGTGCGACGCGCAAAATAGCGCGAGTGATAAACTGCACAAAATTGTGCGAAGCGCAAAAAAGTTTGAGCCATAAACTGCACAAAACTGTGCGATGCGCAAAATTGCGCGAGTGATAAACTGTAAAAAATTATGCGACACGCAAAATAGCGCGAGTGATAAACTAAACAAAACAGTGTGACGCGCAAAATAGCGCGAGTGATAAACTGTAAAAAATAGTGCGACGCGCAAAATAGCGCGAGTGTGAACTGCACAAAACAGCGCGACGCGCAAAATAGCGCGAGTGATAAACTAAACAAAACAGTGCGACGCCTAAAGTAGCGCGAGTGATAAACTGTAAAAAAAGTGCGACGTGCAAAATAGCGCGAGTGTGAACTACACAAAACAGTGCGAAACGCAAAATAGCGCGAGTGATAAACTGTAAAAAGCAGTGCGACGGGCAAAATAGCGCGAGTGAGAACAGCACAAAACAGTGCGACGCGTAAAATAGCGCGAGGGTGAACCGCACAAAACAGTGCGACGCACAAAATAGCGCGAGTGATAAACTCAACAAAACAATGCGACGCGCAAAATAGAACGAGTGATAAACTGTAAAAAACAATGCGACGTGCAAAATAGCGCGAGTGATAAACTGAACAAAACAGTGCGACGCGCACAATAGTGCCAGCGTGATCTGCACAAAACAATGCGACGCGCAAAGTGGCGCGAGTGATAAACTGTAAAAAACAGTGCGACGCACAAAGTAGCGGGAGTGTGAACAGCACAAAACAGTGCGACGCGCAAAATAGCGCGAGTGATAAACTGTAAAAAGCAGTGCGACGCGCAAAATAGCGCGAGTGAGAACTACACAAAATTGTGTGACGCGCAAAATAGCGCGAGTGATAAACTGCAAAAAATTGTGCGACGCACAAAGTAGCGTGAGTGTGAACTGCACAAAACAGTGCGACGCGTAAAATAGCGCGAGTGATTAACTGTAAAAAACAGTGCGACCCGCAAAATAGCGCTAGTGTGAACTGCACAAAATAGTGCGACGCGCAAAATAGCGCGGGTGATAAACTGCACAAAACTGTGCGAAGCGCAAAAAAGTGCGAGCCATAAACTGCACAATACAGTGCGACGCGCAAAATAGCGAGTGATAAACTGTAAAAAGCAGTGCGACGCGCAAAATAGCGCGAGTAAGAACTGCACAAAACAATGTGACGCGCAAAATAGCGCGAGTGTGAACCGCACAAAATAGTGGGACGCGCAAAATAGCGCGAGTGATAAACTGCAAAAAATAATGCGACGCGCAAAATAGCGTGAGTGTGAACTGCACAAAACAGTGCGACGCGTAAAATAGCGCGAGTGATAAATTGTTAAAAACAGTGCGACGCGCAAAATAGCGCTAGTGTGAACTGCCCAAAATAGTGCGACGCGCAAAATAGCGCGAGTGATAAACTGCACAAAACCGTGCGAAGCGCAAAAAAGCATGAGCCATAAACTGCACAAAATTGTGCGACGCGCAAAATTGCGCGAGTGATAAACTGTAAAAAACAGTGCGACCCGCAAAATAGCGCGGGTGATAAACTAAACAAAACAGTGCGACGCGCAAAATAACGCGAGTGATAAACTGTAAAAAATAGTGCGACGCGCAAAATAGCGCGAGTGTGAACTGCACAAAACAGTGTGACGCGCAAAATAGCGCGAGTGATAAACAGTAAAAAATAGTGCAACGCACAAAAATAGCGCGAGTGTGAACTGCACAAAACAATGCGATGCGCAAAATAGCGCGAGTGATAAACAGCACAAAACATGTGCGATGCGCAAAATAGCGCGAGTGTTAAACTGTAAAAAACAGTGCGACGCGTAAAATGGCGCGAGGGTGAACTGCACAAAACTGTGCGACGCGCAAAATAGCGCGAGTGATAAACTGGAAAAAACAGTGCGTGGCGCAAAATAGCACAAGCGTGATCTGCACAAAACAGTGCGACACGCAAAATAGCGCGAGTGATAAACTGTAAAAAAGAAAGTGCGACGCGCAAAATAGCGCGAGTGTAAACTGCACAAAACAGTGCGACGTGCAAAATAGCGCGATTGTGAACCGCACAAAGTAGTGCGACGCGCAAAATAGCACGAGTGATAAACTGCAAAAAATAGTGCGACGCGCAAAAAAGCGTGAGTGTGAACTGCACAAAACAGTGCGACGCGTAAAATAGCGCGAGTGATAAACTGTAAAAAACAGTGCGACGCGCAAAATAGCGCCAGTGTGAACTGCACAAAATAGTGCGACGCGCAAAATATCGCGGGTGATAAACTGCACAAAACTGTGCGAAGCGCAAAAAAGCGCGAGCCATAAACTGCACAAAACTGTGCGACGCGCAAAATTGCGCGAGTGATAAACTGTAAAAAACAGTGCGACGCGCAAAATAGCGCCAGTGATAAACTGGAAAAAATAGTGCGTGGCGCAAAATAGCGCAAGCGTGATCTGCACAAAACAGTGCGACACGCAAAATAGCGCGAGTGATAAACTGTAAAAAAGAAAGTGCGACGCGCAAAATAGCGCGAGTGTGAACTGCACAAAGTAGTGCGACGCGCAAAATAGCGCGAGTGATAAACTGTAAAAAATAGTGCGACGTGCAAAAAAGCGTGAGTGTGAACTGCACAAAACAGTGCGACGCGTAAAATAGCGCGAGTGATAAACTGTAAAAAACAGTGCGACGCGCAAAATAGCGCCAGTGTGAACTGCACAAAATAGTGCGACGCGCAAAATAGCGCGAGTGATAAACTGCACAAAACTGTGCGAAGCGCAAAAAAGCGCGAGCCATAAACTGCACAAAACTGTGCGACGCGCAAAATAGTGCGAGTGATAAACTGTAAAAAACAGTGCGACGCGCAAAATAGCCCGAGTGTGAACTGCACAAAACAGTGAGGCGCGCAAAATAGCGCGAGTGATAAACTGTAAAAAACAGTGCGACACGCAAAATAGCGCGAGTGTGAACTGCACAAAACAGTGCGACGAGCAAAATAGCGCTAGTGATAAACAGCACAAAGCAGTGCAACGCGCAAAATAGCTCGAATGATAAACTGCACAAAACAGTGCGACGCGCAGAATAGCGCTAGTGATAAACTGTAAAAAACAGTGGACGCGCAAAATAGCGCGAGTGTGAACTGCACAAAACAGTGCGACATGCAAAATAGCGCGAGTGATAAACTATACAAAATAGTGTGACATGCAAAATAGCGCGAGTGATAAACTGGACAAAACAGTGCGACGCGCAAAATAGCGCGAGTGTCCACTGCACAAAACAGTGCGACGCGCAAAATAGCGCAAGTGATAAACAGTAAAAAACAATGCGACGTTCAAAATAGCGCGAGTGAGAATTGCACAAAACAGTGCGACGCGTAAAATAGCGTGAGTGTGAACTACACAGAACAGTGCGACGCGCAAAATAGCACGAGTGGTAAACTGTACAAAACAGTGCAATGCGCAAAATAGCGCGAGTGTGAACTGCACAAAACAGTGCGACGCGCAAAATAGCGCGAGTGATAAACTGTAAAAAGCAGTGCCACGGGCAAAATAGCGCGAGTGAGAACTGCACAAAACAGTGCGACGCGCAAAATAGCGCGAGTGTGAACCGCACAAAACAGTGTGACGCGCAAAATAGCGCGAGTGATAAACTGCACAAAACAGTGCGGCGCGCAAAATAGCGCGAGTGATAAACTGTAAAAAACAATGCGACGCACAAAATAGCGTGAGTGTAAACTGCACAAAATAGCGCTAGTGATAAACTGAACAAAACTGTGTGACGCGCAAAATAGCGCGAGTGATAAACTGTAAAAAACAGTGCGACGCGCAAAATACCGCGAGTGTGAACTGCGCAAAACAGTGCGACGCGCAAAATAGCGCGAGTGATAAACTGCACAAAACAGTGCCACGAGCAAAATAGCGCGAGTGATAAACTGCACAAAACAGTGCCACGAGCAAAATAGCACTAGTGATAAACTGTAAAAAACAATGCGACGCGCAAAATAGCGCGAGTGTGAACTGCACAAAACAGTGCGACGCGTAGAATAGCGCGAGAGTTAAACTGTAAAAAATAGTGCGACGCGCAAAATTACGCGAGTGATAAACTGTAAAAAGCAGTGCGACGCGCAAAATAGCGCGAGTGATAAACTGTAAAAAGCAGTGCGACGCGCCAAATAGCGCGAGTTAGAACTGCACAAAACAGTACGACGCGCAAAATAGCGCGAGTGTAGACCGCACAAAACAGTGCGACGCCTAAAATAGCGCGAGTGATAAACTGCACAGAACAGTGCGACGCGCAAAATAGTGCGAGTGATAAACGGAAAAAAATAATGTGACGCGCAAAATAGCGCGAGTGTGAAATGCACATAATAGTGCGACGCGCAAAATAGCGCGATTGATAAACTGTAAAAAGCAGAGCGACGCACAAAATAGCGTGAGTGTGAACCGCAGAAAATAGTAAGACGCGCAAATTAGCGCGAGTGATAAACTGCAAAAAAAAGTGCGACTCGCAAAATAGCGCCAGTGTGAACTGCACAAAACAGTGCGAAGCGCAAAATAGCGCGAGTGATAAACTACAAAAAACAGTGGACGCGCAAAATAGCGCGAGTATGAACAGCACAAAACAGTGCGACGCGCAAAATATCGTGAGTGATAAACAGTAACAAACAGTGCGACGCGCAAAATTGCGCGAGTGAGAACTGCACAAAACAGTGCGATGCGCAAAATAGCGCGAGTGTGAACTGCACAAAACAGTGCGACGTGCAAAATATCGAGAGTGATAAACAGTAACAAACAGTGGGACGCACAAAATTACGCGAGTGTGAACTGCACAAAACAGTGCGACACGCAAAACAGCGCGAGTCATAAACTATAAAAAACAGTGCAACGTGCAAAATAGCGCAACGGTGAACTGCACAAAACAGTGCGACGCGCAAAATAGCGCGAGTAATAAACTGTAAAAAGTAGTGCGACGGGCAAAATAGCGCGAGTGAGAACTGCACAAAACAGTGCGACGCGCAAATTAGCGCGAGTGTGAACCGCACAAAATAGTGTGACGCGCAAAATAGCGTGAGTGATAAACTGCAAAAAACAATGCGACACGCAAAATAGCGCGATTGATAAACTGTAAAAAACAATGCGACGCTCCAAATAGCGCGAGTGTGAACTGCACAAAACAGTGCGACGCGTAAAATAGCACGAGTGATAAACTGCACAAAACAGTGCGACACACAAAAATAGCACGAGTGATAAGCTGTAAAAAATAGTGCGACGCGCAAAATAGCGCTAGTGGGAACCGCACAAAACAGTGCGACGCGCAAAATAGCACGAGAGATAAACTGCACAAAATCGTACGACGCGCAAAATAGCGCGATTGATAAACTGTAAAAAACAGTGCGACGCACAAAATAGCGCGAGTGATAAACTGTAAAAAACAGGGCGACGCGCAAAATAGCGCGAGGGTGAACTGCATAAAACAACGCGACGCGCAAAATAGCGCGAGTGATAAACTGTAAAAAACAGTGCGACGCGCAAAATAGCGCGAGTGATAAACTGCACAAAATAGTGCGACGCGCAAAATAGCGCGAGTGATAAATTGTAAAAAACTGTGCGACGCACAAAATAGGGCGAGTGATAAACTGCACAAAACAGTGCGACGCGCAAAATTGCGCGAGTGTGAACCGCAGAAAACAGTGCGACGCGCAAAATAGCACGAGTGATAAACTGTAAAAAACAGTGCGATGCGCAAAATCGCGCGAGGGATAAACTGCACAAAATAGTGAGACGCGCAAAATAGCGCGAGTGATAAACTGTAAAAAACATTGCGGCGCGCAAAATAGCGCGAGGGGAACTGCACAAAAACAATGCGACGCGCAAAATAGCGCGAGTGGAAACTGCACAAAACAGTGCGACGCACAAAATAGCGCGAGTGATAAACTGTAAAAAATAATGCGACGCGCAAAATAGCGCGAGTGTGAACTGCACAAAACAGTGCGACGCGCAGAATAGCGCGAGAGATAAACTGTAAAAAACCGTGCGACGCGCAAAATTGCGCGAGTGATAAACTGTAAAAAGCAGTGCGACGCGGAAAATAGCGCGAGTGATAAACTGTAAAAAGTAGTGCGACGCGCCAAATAGCGGGAGTTAGAACTGCACAAAACAATACGACGCGCAAAATAGCGCGAGTGTAAACCGCACAAAACAGTGCGACGCCTAGAATAGAGCGAGTGATAAACTGCACAAAACAGTGCGACGCGCAAAATAGCGCGAGTGATAAACGGTAAAAAATAGTGTGACGCGCAAAATAGCGCGAGTGTGAAATGCACAAAATAGTGCGACGCGCAAAATAGCGCGAGTGATAAGTTGTAAAAAGCAGAGCGACACGCAAAATAGCGCGAGTGTGAACCGCAGAAAATAGTAAGACGCGCAAATTAGCGCGAGTGATAAACTGCAAAAAAATGTGCGACTTGCAAAATAGCGCCAGTGTGAAATGCACAAAACAGTGCGACGTGCAAAATAGCGCGAGTGATAAACTGCACAAAACAGTGCGACACGCAAAATTGCGCAAGTGATAAACTGTACAAAACAGTGCGACGCGCAAAATAGCGCGAGTGTGAACTGCACAAAATAGTGCGACGCACAAAACAGCGCGAGTGATAAACTATAAAAAACAGTGCGACGCGCAAAAATAGCGCGAGTGTGAACTGCACAAAACAGTGCGACGCACAAAATAGCGTGAGTGATAAAAGGCACAAAACAGTTCGACGCGCAAAATAGCTCGAGTGATAAACTGCACAAAACAGTGCGACGTGCAAAATAGCGCGAGTGATAAACTACAAAAAACAGTGGACGCGCAAAATAGCGCGAGTATGAACTGCACAAAACAGTGCGACGCGCAAAATATCGCGAGTGATAAACAGTAACAAACCGTGCAACGCGCAAAATTGCGCGAGTGAGAACTGCACAAAACAGTGCGATGCGCAAAATAGCGCGAGTGTGAACTGCACAAAACAGTGCGACGCGCAAAATATCGTGAGTGATAAACAGTAACAAACAGTGCGACACGCAAAATTGCGCGAGTGAGAACTGCACAAAACAGTGCGATGCGCAAAATTGCGCGAGTGTGAACTGCACAAAATAGTGCGACGCGCAAAACAGCGCGAGTCATAAACTGTTAAAAACAGTGCAACGTGCAAAATAGCGCGACGGTGAACTGCACAAAACATTGCGACGCACAAAATAGCACGAGTAATAAACTGTAAAAAGCAGTGCGACGGGCAAAATAGCACGAGTGAGAACTGCACAAAACAGTGCAACACGCAAATTAGCGCGAATGTGAACCGCACAAAACAATGTGATGCGCAGAATAGCGTGAGTGATAAACTGCAAAAAACAATGCGACGCGCAAAATAGCACGAGTGATAAACTGTAAAAAACAAAGCGACGCTCCAAATAGCGCGAGTGTGAACTGCACAAAACAGTGCGACGCGTAAAATAGCACGAGTGATAAACTGCACAAAACAGTGCGACGAGCAAAAATAGCACGAGTGATAAGCTGTAAAAAATAGTGCGACGCGCAAAATAGCGCGAGTGGGAACTGCACAAAACAGTGCAACGCGCAAAATAGCGCGAGAGATAAACTGCACAAAACCGTGCGACGCGCAAAATAGCGCGAGTGATAAACTGTAAAAAACAGTGTGACGCGCAAAATAGCGCGAGGGTGAACTGCATAAAACAGCGCGACGCGCAAAATAGCGCGAGTGATAAACTAGAAAAAACAGTGCGACGCGCAAAATAGCGCAAGTGCTAAACTGCACAAAATAGTGCGACGCGCAAAATAGCGCGAGTGATAAATTGTAAAAAACAGTGCGACGCGCAAAATGGCGCGAGTGATAAATTGCGCAAAACAGTGCGACACGCAAAATAGCGCGAGTGCGAACTGCACAAAACAGTGCGACGCGCAAAATTGCGCGAGTGATAAACTGCACAAAATAGAGCGACGCGCAAAATTGCGCGAGTGATAAACTGTAAAAAACAGAGCGACGCGCAAAATAGCGCGAGGGGAACTGCACAAAACAGTGCGACGCACAAAATAGCGCGAGTGATAAACTGTAAAAAGCAGTGCGACGCACAAAACAGCGCGAGTGCGAACTGCACAAAACAGCGCGACGCGCAAAATAGCGCGAGTGATAAACTGCACAAAACAGTGCGACGCACAAAATAGCGTGACTGATAAACGGTAAAAAATAGTGCGACGTGCAAAAATAGTGCGATTGCGAACTGCACAAAACAGTGCGACGCGCAAAATAGCGCGAGTGATAAACTGCACAAAACGTGTGCGACGCGCAAAATAGCGCGAGTGATAAACTGTTAAAAACCGTGCGACGCGTAAAATAGCGGGAGAGTGAACTGTACAAAACAGTATGACGCGCAAAATAGCGCCAGTGATAAACTGGAAAAAACAGTGCGACGCGCAAAATAGCGCAAGTGATAAACTGTAGAAAGCAGTGCGACGTGGAAAATAGCGCGAGTGTGAACTGCACAAAACAGTGCGACGCGCAAAATAGCGCGAGTGGGAACTGCACAAAACAGTGCGACGCACAAAATAGCGCGAGTGTGAACCGCAGAAAATAGTGCGACGCACAAAACAGCGCGAGTGATAAACTATAAAAAACAGTGCGACGCGCAAAAATAGCGCGAGTGTGAACTGCACAAAACAGTGCGACGCACAAAATAGCGTGAGTGATAAAAGGCACAAAACAGTTCGACGCGCAAAATAGCTCGAGTGATAAACTGCACAAAACAGTGCGACGCGCAAAATAGCGCGAGTGATAAACTACAAAAAACAGTGGATGCGCAAAATAGCGCGAGTATGAACTGCACAAAACAGTGCGACGCGCAAAATATCGCGAGTGATAAACAGTAACAAACAGTGCGACGCGCAAAATTACGCGAGTGAGAACTGCACAAAACAGTGCGATGCGCAAAATAGCGCGAGTGTGAACTGCACAAAACAGTGCGACGCGCAAAATATCGCGAGTGATAAACAGTAACAAACAGTGCGACACGCAAAATTGCGCGAGTGAGAACTGCACAAAACAGTGCGATGCGCAAAATTGCGCGAGTGTGAACTGCACAAAGTAGTGCGACGCGCAAAACAGCGCGAGTCGTAAACTGTAAAAAACAGTGCAACGTGCAAAATAGCGCGACGGTGAACTGCACAAAACAGTGCGACGCGCAAAATAGCACGAGTAATAAACTGTAAAAAGCAGTGCGACGGGCAAAATAGCGCGAGTGAGAACTGCACAAAACAGTGCAACGCACAAATTAGCGCGAGTGTGAACCGCACAAAACAATGTGACGCGCAAAATATCGTGAGTGATAAACTGCAAAAAACAATGCGACGCGCAAAATAGCACAAGTGATAAACTGTAAAAAACAAAGTGACGCTCCAAATAGCGCGAGTGTGAACTGCACAAAACAGTGCGACGCGTAAAATAGCACGAGTGATAAACTGCACAAAACAGTGTGACGAGCAAAAATAGCGCGAGTGATAAGCTGTAAAAAATAGTGCGACGCGCAAAATAGCGCGAGTGGGAACTGCACAAAACAGTGCGACGCGCAAAATAGCGCGAGTGATAAACTGTAAAAAACAGTGCGACGCGCAAAATAGCGCGAGGGTGAACTGCATATAACAGCGCGACGCGCAAAATAGCGCGAGTGATAAACTGGAAAAAACAGTGCGACGCGCAAAATAGTGCGAGTGATAAACTGCACAAAATAGTGCGACGCGCAAAATAGCGCGAGTGATAAATTGTAAAAAACAGTGCGATGCGCAAAATAGCGCAAGTGATAAATTGCGCAAAATAGTGCGACGCGCAAAATAGCGCGAGTGCGAACTGCACAAAACAGTGCGACGCGCAAAATTGCGCGAGTGATAAACTGCACAAAATAGTGCGATGCGCAAAATTGCGCGAGTAATAAACTGTAAAAAACAGAGCGACGCGCAAAATAGCGCGAGGGGAACTGCACAAAACAGTGCGAGGGGAACTGCACAAAACAGTGCGACGCGCAAAAAAGCGCGAGTGGGAACTGCACAGAACAGTGCGACGCATAAAATAGCGTGAGTGATAAACTGTAAAAAGCAGTGCGACGCACAAAATAGCGCGAGTGCGAACTGCACAAAACAGTGCGACGCGCAAAATAGCGCGAGTGATAAACTGCACAAAACAGTGCGACGCACAAAATAGTGTGACTGATAAACGGTAAAAAATAGTGCGACGTGCAAAAATAGTGCGATTGCGAACTGCACAAAACAGTGCGACGTGCAAAATAGCCCGAGTGATAAACTGCACAAAACGTGTGCGACGCGCAAAATAGCGCGAGTGATAAACTGTTAAAAACCGTGCGACGCGTAAAATAGCGGGAGGGTGAACTGTACAAAACAGTACGACGCGCAAAATAGCGCCAGTGATAAACTAGAAAAAACAGTGCGACGCGCAAAATAGCGCAAGTGATAAACTGTAAAAAGCAGTGCGACGTGGAAAATAGCGCGAGTGTGAACTGCACAAAACAGTGCGACGCGCAAAATAGCGCGAGTGATAAACTGTAAAAACCAGTGCGACGCACAAAATAGCGTGAGTGAGAACTACACAAAACAATGCGACGCGCAAAATAGCGTGAGTGTGAACTGCACACAATAGTGCGACGCGTAAAATAGCGCGAGTGATAAACTGTAAAAAACTGTGCGACACGCAAAATAGCGCGAGTGATAAACTGCACAAAACTGTCCGACGCACAAAATAGCCCGACTGATAAACTGCACGAAACAGTGCGACGCGCAAAATTGCGCGAGTGATAAACTGTAAAAAACAGTGCGACGCGCAAAATAGTGCGAGTGTGAACTGCACAAAACAGTGCGATGCGCAAAATAGCGCGACTGATAAACTGTAAGAAACAGTGCGACGCGCAAAATAGCACGAGTGTGAACTGCACAAAACAGTGCGACGCGCAAAATAGCTCGAGTGATAAACTGCACAAAACCGTGCGACGCGCAAAATAGCGCTAGTGATAAACTGTAAAAAACAGTGGACGCGCAAAATAGCGAGAGTGTGAAGTGCACAAAACAGTGCGACGCGCAAAATAGCGCGAGTGATAAACTGTAAAAAACAGTGCGACGCCCAAAATTACGCGACAGTGCGACGCGTAAAATAGCACGAGGGTGAACTGCACAAAACAATGCGACCCGCAAAATAGCGTGAGTGTGAACTGCACAAAATAGTGCGACGCGTAAAATAGCGCGAGTGATAAACTGTAAAAAACCGTGCGACGCCCAAAAATAGCGCGAGTGTGAACTGCACAAAACAGTGCGACGCGCAAAATAGCCCGAGTGATAAACTGCACAAAACATGTGCGATGCGCAAAATAGCGGGAGTGATAAACTGTAAAAAACAGTGCGACGCGTAAAATAGCGCGAGGGTGAACTGCACAAAACAGTGCGACGCACAAAATAGCGCAAGTGATAAACTGGAAAAAATAGTGCGACGCGCAAAATAGCGCAAGGCTGATCTGCACAAAACAGTGCGACGCGCAACATAGCGCGAGTGATAAACTGCAAAAAGCAGTGCGACGTGCAAAATAGCGCGAGTGTGAACTGCACAAAACAGTGCGACGCGCAAAATAGCGCGAGTGATAAACTATAAAAAGCAGTGCGACGCCCAAAATAGCGCGAGTGAGAACTACACAAAACAATGCAACGCGCAAAATAGCGCGGGTGATAAACTGCAAAAAACAGTGCGACGCGCAAAATAGCGTGAGTGTAAACTGCACAAAGCAGTGCGACGCGTAAAATAGCGCGAGTGATAAACTGTAAAAAACAGTGCGACGCGCAAAATAGAGCCAGTGTGAATTGCACAAAATAGTGCGACGGGCAAAAAAGCGTGAGTGATAAACTGCACAAAACTGTGCGACGAGCAAAAAGCCCGACTGATAAACTGCACGAAACAGTGCGACGCGCCAAATTGCGCGAGTGATAAACTGTAAAAAACAGTGCGACGCGCAAAATAGCGCGAGTGTGAAATGCGCAAAACAGTGCAATGCACAAAATAGCGCGACTGATAAACTGTAAAAAACAGTGCGACGCGCAAAATAGCACGAGTGTGAACTGCACAAAACAGTGCGACGCGCAAAATAGCGCGAGTGATAAACGGCACAAAACAGTGCGACGCGCAAAATAGCTCGAGTGATAAACTGCACAAAATAGTGCGACGCGCAAAATAGCGGTAGTGATAAACTGTAAAAAACAGTGGACGCGCAAAATAGCGCGAGTGTGAACTACACAAAACAGTGCGACGCACAAAATAGCGCGAGTGATAAACTGTAAAAAATAGTTCGACGCGCAAAATACCGCGAGGGTGAACTGCACAAAACAGTGCGACGCGCAAAATAGCGCGAGTGATAAACTGTAAAAAGCAGCGCGACGCGCCAAATAGCGCGAGCGAGAACTGCACAAAATAGTACGACGCGCAAAATAGCGCGAGTGTAAACCGCACAAAACAGTGCGACGCCTAAAATAGCGCGAGTGATAAACTGCACAACACATTGCGACGCGCAAAATAGCGGGAGTGATAAACTGTAAAAAATAATGTGATACGCAAAATAGCGTGAGTGTGAAATGCACAAAATAGTCCGACGCGCAAAATAGCGCGAGTGATAAACTGTAAAAAGCAGTGCGACGCGCAAAATAGCGCGAGTGTGAACCACACAAAATAGTGCGAAGCGCAAATTAGCGCGAGTGATAAACTGCAAAAAAAAGTACGACTCGCAAAATAGCGCCAGTGTGAATTGGAAAAAACAGTGTGACGCGCAAAATAGCGCAAGCGTGATCTGCACAAAACAGTGCGACGCGCAAAATAGCTAGAGTGATAAACTGTAAAAAGCAGTGCGACGTGCAAAATAGCACGAGTGTGAACTGCACAAAACAGTGCGACGCGCAAAATAGCGCGAGTGATAAACTGTAAAAAGCAGTGCGACGCACAAAATAGAGCGAGTGAGAACTCCACAAAACAATGCGACGCGCAAAATAGCGCGAGTGTGAACCGCACAAAATAGTGCGACGCGCAAAATAGCGCGGGTGATAAACTGTAAAAAATATTGTGATGCGCAAAATAGCGCGAGTGATAAACTGTAAAAAGCAGTGCGACGCACAAAATAGCGCGAGTGAGAACTCCACAAAACAATGCGACGCGCAAAATAGCGCGATTGTGAACCGCACAAAATAGTACGACGCGCAAAATAGCGCGAGTGATAAACTGTAAAAAATAGTGTGATGCGCAAAATAGCGTGAGTGTGAAATGCACAAAATAGTCCGACGCGCAAAATAGCGCGAGTGATAAACTGTAAAAAGCAGTGCGACGCACAAAACAGCGCGAGTGTGAACCACACAAAATAGTGCGAAGCGCAAATTAGCGCAAGTGATAAACTGCAAAAAAAAGTACGACTCGCAAAATAGCGCCCGTGTGAATTGGAAAAAATAGTGCGACGCGCAAAATAGCGCAAGCGTGATCTGCACAAAACAGTGCGACGCGCAAAATAGCTAGAGTGATAAACTGCAAAAAACAGTGCGACGTGCAAAATAGCGTGAGTGTAAACTGCACAAAACGGTGCGACGCGTAAAATACCGCCAGTGATAAACTGTAAAAAATAGTGCGACGCGCAAAATAGCGCCAATGTGAATTGCAAAAAATAGTGCGACGGGCAAAAAAGCGTGAGTGATAAATTGCACAAAACTGTGCGACGCGCAAAATAGCCCGACTGATAAACTGCACGAAACAGTGCGACGCGCAAAATTGCACGAGTGATAAACTATAAAAAACAGTGCGACGTGCAAAATAGCGCGAGTGCGAACTGTAGAAAACAGTGCGACGCGCAAAATAGCGCGAGTGATAAACTGCACAAAACAGTGCGACGCACAAAATAGCGCGACTGATAAACTGTAAAAAATAGTGCGACGTGCAAAAATAGTGCGAGTGTGAACTGCACAAAATAGTGCGAAGCGCAAAATAGCGCGAGTGACAAACTGCACAAAACAGTGCGACGCGCAAAATAGCGCGAGTGATAAACTGTAAAAAACAGTGCGACGCGTAAAATAGCGGGAGGGTGAACTGCACAAAACAGTGCTTAGTGCAAAATAGCGCCAGTAATAAACTGGAAAAAACAGTGCGACGCGCAAAATAGCGCAAGTGTGATCTGCACAAAATAGTGCGACGCGCAAAATAGCGCGAGTGATAAACTGTAAAAAGCAGTGCGACGTGCAAAATAGCGCGAGTGTCAATTGCACAAAACAGTGCGACGCGCAAAATAGCGCGAGTGATAAACTGTAAAAAACAGTGTGACGCACAAAATAGCGCGAGTGAGAACTACACAAAACAATGCGACGCGCAAAATAGCGCGAGTGTGAACTGCAAAAAAAATAGTGCGACGTGCAAAATAGCGCGAGTGATAAACTGCAAAAAACAGTGCGACGCGCAAAATAGCGTGAGTGTGAACTGCACAAAACAGTGCGACGCGTAAAATAGCACGAGTGATAAACTGTAAAAAATAGTGCAACGCGCAAAATAGGGCCAGTGTGAATTGCACAAAATAGTGCGACGGGCAAAAAAGCGCAAGTGATAAACTGCACAAAACTGTGCGACGCGCAAAATAGCCTGACTGAGAAACTGCACGAAACAGTGCGACGCGCAAAATTGCGCGAGTGATAAACTGTAAAAAATAGTGTGACGCGCAAAATAGCGCGAGTGTGAACTGCACAAAACAGTGCGATGCGCAAAATAGCGCGATTGATAAACTGTAAGAAACAGTGCGACACGCAAAATAGCACGAGTGTGAACTGCACATAACAGTGCGACGCGCAAAATAGAGCGAGTGATAAACGGCACAAAACAGTGCGACGCGCAAAATAGCTCGAGTGATAAACTGCACAAAACAGTGCGACGCGCAAAATAGCGCTAGTCATAAACTGTAAAAAGTAGTGGTCGCGCAAAATAGCGCGAGTGTGAACTGCACACAACAGTGCGACGCGCAAAATAGCGCGAGTGAGAAACTGTAAAAAACCAGTGCGACGCACAAAATAGCGCGACGGATAAACTGTAAAAAATAGTGCGACGCGCAAAAATACCGCGACTGATAAACTGTAAAAAAATAGTGCGACGCGCAAAAACAGCGCGAGTGTGAACTGCACAAAACAGTGCGACGCGCAAAATAGCGCGAGTGATAAACTGCACAAAACATGTGCGATGCGCAAAATAGCGGGAGTGATAAACTGTTGGACAACAGTACGACGCGTAAAATAGCGCGAGGGTCAACTGCACAAAACAGTGCGACGCGCAAAATAGCACAAGCGTGATCTACACAAAACAGTACGACGCGCAAAATAGCGCGAGTGATAAACTGTAAAAAGCAGTGCGACGTGCAAAATAGCGTGAGTGTGAACTGCACAAAACAGTGCGACGCGCAAAATAGCGCGAGTGATAAACTGTAAAAAGCAGTGCGACGCACAAAATAGCGCGAGTGAGAACTCCACAAAACAATGCGACGCGCAAAATAGCACGAGTTTGAACCGCACAAAATAGTGCGACGCGCAAAATAGCGCGGGTGATAAACTGCAAAAAACAGTGCGACGCGCAAAATAGCGTGAGTGTAAATTGCACAAAACAGTGCGACGCATAAAATAGCGCTAGTGATAAACTGTAAAAAACAGTGCGATGCGCAAAAAAGCGCCAGTGTGAATTGCGCAAAATAGTGCGACGGGCAAAAAAGCGTGAGTTATAAACTGCAGAAAACTGTGCGACGCGCAAAATAGCCCAACTGCTAAACTGCACGAAACAGTGCGACGCGCAAAATAGCGCGAGTGTGAACAGCACAAAACAGTGCGAAGCGCAAAATAGCGCGACTGATAAACTATAAAAAACAGTGCGACGCGCAAAATAGTGCGAGTGTGAACTGCACAAAACAGTGCGACGCACAAAATAGCGCGAGTGATCAACGGCCCAAAACTGTGCGACGCGCAAAATAGCACGAGTGTGAACGGCACAAAACAGTGCGACGCGCAAAATAGCGCGAGTGATAAACGGCCCAAAATAGTGTTACGCGCAAAATAGCTCGAGTGATAAACTGCACAAAACAGTGCGACGCGCAAAATAGCGCTAGTGGTAAACTGTAAAAAACAGTGGACGCGCAAAATAGCGCGAGTGTGAGCTGCACAAAACAGTGCAACGCGCAAAATAGCGCGAGTGATAAACTGTAAAAAACAGTGCGACGCACAAAATAGCGCCACGGATAAACTGTACAAAAATAGTGCGACGCGCAAAAATAGCGCGATTGATAAACTCCAAAAAAAAGTGCGACGCGCGAGTGTGAATTGCACAAAGCGGTGCGACGCCCAAAATAGCGCGAGTGAGAACTACACAAAACACTGCGACGCACAAAATAGCGCGGGTGATAAACTGCAAAAAACAGTGTGACGCGCAAAATAGCGTGAGTGTAAACTGCACAAAACAGTGCGACACGTAAAATACCGCGAGTGATAAACGGTAAAAAATAGTGCGACGCGCAAAATAGCGCCAGTGTGAATTGCACAAAATAGTGCGACGGGCAAAAAAGCGTGAGTGATAAACTGCACAAAACTGTGCGACGCACAAAATAGCCCGACTGATAAACTGCACGAAACAGTGCGACGCTCAAAATAGCGCGAGTGTGAACTGCAGAAAACAGTGCGACACACAAAATAGCGCGACTGATAAACTGTAAAAAATAGTGCGACGTGCAAAAATAGTGCGAGTCTGAACTTCACAAAATAGTGCGACGCGCAAAATAGCGCGAGTGACAAACTGCACAAAACAGTGCGACGTGCAAAATAGCGCCAGTGATAAATTGGAAAAAACAGTGCGACGCGCAAAATAGCGCAAGCGTGATCTGCACAAAACAGTGCGACGCGCAAAATAGCGTGAGTGATAAACTGTAAAAAGCAGTGCGACGTGCAAAATAGCTCGAGTGTCAACTGCACAAAACAGTGCGACGCGCAAAATAGCGCGAGTGATAAACTGTAAAAAACAGTGCGACACACAAAATAGTGCGAGTGAGAACTACACAAAACAATGCGACGCGCAAAATAGCGCGAGTGTGAACTGCAAAAAAAATAGTGCGACGTGCAAAATAGCGCGAGTGATAAACTGCAAAAAACAGTGCGACGCGCAAAATAGCGTGAGTGTGAACTGCACAAAACAGTGCGACGCGTAAAATAGCGCGTGTGATAAACTGTAAAAAACAGTGCAACGCGCAAAATAGCGCCAGTGTGAATTGCACAGAATAGTGCGACGGGCAGAAAAGCGCAAGTGATAAACTGCACAAAACTGTGCGACGCGCAAAATAGCCTGACTGAGAAACTGCACGAAACAGTGTGACGCGCAAAATTGCGCGAGTGATAAACTGTAAAAAACAGTGCGACGCGCAAAATAGCGCGAGTGTGAACTGCACAAAACAGTGCGATGCGCAAAATAGCGCGATTGATAAACTGTATGAAACAGTGCGACACGCAAAATAGCACGAGTGTGAACTGCACATAACAGTGCGACGCGCAAAATAGCGCGAGTGATAAACGGCACAAAACAGTGCGACGCGCAAAATAGCGCTAGTGATCAACTGTAAAAAATAGTGGACGCGCAAAATAGCGCGAGTGTGAACTGCACAAAATAGTGCGACGCGCAAAATAGCGCGAGTGATAAACTGCAAAAAACAGTGCGACGCACAAAATAGCGCGACGGATAAACTGTAAAAAATAGTGCGACGCGTAAAAATAGCGCGACTGATAAACTGTAAAAAATAGTGCGACGCGCAAAAATAGTGCGAGTGTGAACTGCACAAAACAGTGCAACGCGCAAAATAGCGCGAGTGATAAACTGCACACAACATGTGCGACGCGCAAAATAGCGGGAGTGATAAACTGTAAAAAACAGTGCGATGCGTAAAATAGCGCGAGGGTGAACTGCACAAAACAGTGCGACGCGCAAAATAGCGCAAGCGTGATCTGCACAAAACAGTGCGACGCGCAAAATAGAGTGAGTGATAAACTGTAAAAAGCAGTGCGACGTGCAAAATAGCGCGAGTGTGAACTGCACAAAACAGTGCGACGCGCAAAATAGGGCGAGTGATAAATGGCACAAAATAGTGCTACGCGCAAAATAGCTCGAGTGATAAACTGCACGAAACAGTGCGACGTGCAAAATAGCGCTAGTGGTAAACTGCAAAAAAACAGTGGACACGCAAAATAGCGCGAGTGTGGACTGCAAAAAATAGTGCGACGCGGAAAATAGCGCGAGTGATAATCTGTAAAAAACAGTGCGACGCACAAAATAGCGCCACTGATAAACTGTAAAAAATAGTGCGACGCGCAAAAATAGCGCGACTGATAAACTACAAAAAATAGTGCGACGTGCAAAAATAGGGTGAGTGTGAACTGCACAAAACAGTGCGACGCGCAAAATAGCACGAGTGATAAACTGCACAAAACATGTGCGACGCGCAAAATAGCGGGAGTGATAAACTGTAAAAAACAGTGCGACGCGTAAAATAGCGCGAGGGTGAACTGCACAAAACAGTGCGACGCGCAAAATAACGCGAGTGATAAACTGTAAAAAGCAGTGCGAAGTGCGAAATAGCGCGAGTGTGAACTGCACAAAACAGTGCGACGCGCAAAATAGCTCGAGTGATAAACTGTAAAAAGCAGTGCGACGCCCAAAATAGCGCGAGTGAGAACTATACAAAACACTGCGACGCGCAAAATAGCGCGGGTGATAAACTGCAAAAAACAGTGCGACGCGCAAAATAGCGTGAGTGTAAACTGCACAAAACAGTGCGACGCATAAAATAGCGCGAGTGATAAACTGTAAAAAACAGTGCGACGCACAAAATTGCGCCAGTGTGAATTGCACAAAATAGTGCGACGGGCAAAAAAGCGTGAGTGATAAACTGCACAAAACTGTGCGACGCGCAAAATAGCCCGACTGATAAACTGCACAAAACAGTGCGACACGCAAAATTGCGCGAGTGATAAACTGTAAAAAACAGTGCGACGCGCAAAATAGCGCGAGTGTGAAATGCACAAAACAGCGCAATGCGCAAAATAGCGCGACTGATAAATTGTAAAAAACAGTGCGACGGGCAAAATAGCGCGAGTGTGAACTGCACAAAACAGTGTGACGCGCAAAATAATGCGAGTGATAAACGGCACAAAACAGTGCGATGCGCAAAATAGCTCGAGTGATAAACTGCACAAAACAGTGCGACGCGCAAAATAGCGCTAGTGATAAATTGTAAAAAATAGTGGACGCGCAAAATAGCGCGAGTGTGAACTCCACAAAACAGTGCGACGCACAAAATAGCGCGAGTGATAAACTGTAAAAAACAGTGGGACGCGCAAAATAGCGCGAGGGCGAACTGCACAAAACAGTGCGACGCGGAAAATAGCGCGAGTGATAAACTGTAAAAAGCAGTGCGACGCGCCAAATAGTGCGAGTGAGAACTGCACAAAACAGTACGACGCGCAAAATAGCGCGAGTGCAAACCGCACAAAACAGTGCGACGCGTAAAATAGCGCGAGTGATAAATTGCACAAAACAGTGCGACGCGCAAAATAGCGCGAGTGATAAACTGTAAAAAATAGTGGGACGCGCAAAATAGCGCGAGTGTGAAATGCACAAAACAGTCCGACGCGCAAAATAGCGCGAGTGATAAACTGTAAAAAGCAGTGCGACGCGCAAAATAGCGCGAGTGTGAACCGCACAAAATAGTGCGACGCGCAAATTAGCGCGAGTGATAAACTGCAAAAAAAAGTGTGACTCGCAAAATAGCGCCGGTGTGAACTGCACAAAACAGTGCGACGCGCAAAATAGCGCAAGTGATAAACTGGAAAAAACAGTGCGACCCGCAAAATAGCGCAGGTGATAAACTGTAAAAAATAGTGCGACACGCAAAATAGCGCAAGCGTGATCTGCACAAAACAGTGCGACCCGCAAAATAGATCAAGTGATAAACTGTAAAAAGCAGTGCGACGTGCAAAATAGCGCGAGTGTGAACTGCACAAAACAGTGCGACGCGCAAAATAGCACGAGTGATAAACTGTAAAATGCAGTGCGACGCACAAAATAGCGCGAGTGAGAACTACACAAAACAATGCGACGCGCAAAATGGCGCGAGTGTGAACCGCACAAAATGGTGCGATGCGCTAAATAGCGCGGGTGATAAACTGCAAAAAACAGTTCGACGCGCAAAATATCGTGAGTGTAAACTGCACAAAACAGTGCGACGCGTAAAATACCGCGAGTGATAAACTGTAAAAAACAGTGCGACGCGCAAAATAGCCCGACTGATAAACTGCACGAAACAGTACGACGCGCAAAATAGCGCGAGTGATAAATGGTAAAAAACAGTGCGACGCGCAAAATAGCGCGAGTGATAAACTGTAGAAAACAGTGCGACGCGCCAAATAGCGCGAGTGAGAACTGCACAAAACAGTACGACGCGCAAAATAGCACGAGTGTAAACCGCACAAAACAGTGCGACGCCTAAAATAGCATGAGTGATAAACTGCACAAAATAGTGCGACGCGCAAAATAGTGCGAGTGATAAACTGCAAAAAAAAGTGCGACTCGCAAAATAGCGCCAGTGTGAACTGCACAAAATAGTGCGACGCGCAAAATAGCGCGAGTGATAAATTGCACAAAACTGTGCGACGCGCAAAATAGCGCGAGTGATAAACTGTCCAAAACAGTGCGAAACGCAAAATTGCGCAAGTGATAAACTGTAAAAAACAGTGCGACGCGCAAAATAACGCGAGTGTGAACTGCACAAAATAGTGCGACGCGCAAAATAGCGCGAGTGATAAACTATAAAAAACAGTGCGACGCGTAAAAATAGCGCGCGTGTGAACTGCACAAAACAGTACGACGCGCAAAATAGCGCGAGTGATAAACTGCACAAAACAGTGCGACGCGCAAAATAGCGCGAGTGTGAAACTGCACAAAACAGTGCGACGCGCAAAATAGCGCGAGTGTGAACTGCACAAAAACTATGCGACGCGCAAAATAGCGCGAGTGATAAACAGCACAAAACAGTGCGACGCGCAAAATAGCGCGAGTGTGAAACAGCACAAAACAGTGCGACGCGCAAAATAGCGTGAGTGTGAACTGCACAAAAACAGTGCGACGCGCAAAATAGCGCGAGTGATAAACTGCACAAAACAGTGCGACGCGCAACATAGCGCGAGTGATAAACTGCACAAAACAGTGCGACGCGCAAAATAGCGCGAGTGTGAAACTCCACAAAACAGTGCGACGCGCAAAATAGCGCGAGTGTGAACTGCACAAAAACTGTGCGACGCGCAAAATAGCGCGAGTGATAAACAGCACAAAACAGTGCGACGCGCAAAATAGCGCGAGTGTGAAACTGCACAAAACAGTGCGACGCGCAAAATAGCGCGAGTGCGAACTGCACAAAAATAGTGCGACGCGCAAAATAGCGCGAGTGATAAACTGCACAAAACAGTGCGACGCGCAACATAGCGCGAGTGATAAACTGCACAAAACAGTGCGACGCGCAAAATAACGCGAGTGTGAAGCTCCACAAAACAGTGCGACGCGCAAAATAGCGCGAGTGATAAACAGCACAAAACAGTGCGACGCGCAAAATAGCGCGAGTGTGAAACTGCACAAAACAGTGCGACGCGCAAAATAGCGCGAGTGTGAACTGCACAAAAACAGTGCGATGCGCAAAATTGCGCGAGCGATAAACTGCATAAAACAGTGCAACGCGCAAAATAGCGCGAGTGTGAAACTGCACAAAACAATGCGATGCGCAAAACAGCGCGAGTGTGAACTGGACAAAAACTGTGCGACGCGCAAAATTGCGCGAGTGATAAACGGCACAAAACAGTACGACGCGCAAAATAGCGCGAGTGTGAAACTGCACAAAATAGTGCGACGCGCAAAATAGCGCGAATGTGAACTGTACAAAAACAGTGCGACGCGCAAAATAGCGCGAGTGATAAACTGCAGAAAACAGTGCGATGCGCAAAATAGCGCGAGTGAGAAATTGCACAAAACAGTGCGACGCGCAAAATAGCGCGAGTGTGAACTGGACAGAAACTGTGCGACGCGCAAAACTGCGCGAGTGATAAACAGCACAAAACAGTGCGACGCGCAAAATAGCGCGAGTGTGAACTGCACAAAAACAGTGCGACGCGCAAAATAGCGCGAGTGATAAACTGCACAAAACAGTGCGACGCGCAAAATAGCGCGAGTGTGAAACTGCACAAAACAGTGCGACGCGCAAAACAGCGCGAGTGTGAACTGGACAAAAACTGTGCGACGCGCAAAACTGCGCGAGTGATAAACAGCACAAAACAGTGCGACGCGCAAAATAGCGCGAGTGTGAAACTGCACAAAACAGTGCGACGCGCAAAATAGCGCGAGTGTGAACTGCACAAAAACAGTGCGACGCGCAAAATAGCGCGAGTGATAAACTGCACAAAACAGTGCGACGCGCAACATAGCGCGAGTGATAAACTGCACAAAACAGTGCGACGCGCAAAATAGCGCGAGTGTGAAACTGCACAAAACAGTGCGACGCGCAAAATAGCGCGAGTGTGAACTGCACAAAAACTGTGCGACGCGCAAAATAGCGCGAGTGATAAACAACACAAAACAGTGCGACGCGCAAAATAGCGCGAGTGATAAACAGCACAAAACAGTGCGACGCGCAAAATAGCGCGAGTGTGACCTGCACAAAACAGTGCGACGCGCAAAATAGCGCGAGTGATAAACTGCACAAAACAGTGCGACGCGCAAAATAGCGCGAGTGTGAAACTGCACAAAATAGTGCGACGCGCAAAATAGCGCGAGTGTGAACTGCACCAAAACTGTGCGACGCGCAAAACTGCGCGAGTGATAAACAGCACAAAACAGTGCGACGCGCAAAATAGCGCGAGTGTGAAACTGCACAAAACAGTGCGACACGCAGAATCGCGCGAGTGTGAACTGCACAAAAACAGTGCGACGCGCAAAATAGCGCGAGTGATAAACAACACAAAACAGTGCGACGCTCAAAATAGCGCGAGTGTGACCTCTACAAAACAGTGCGACGCGCAAAATAGCGCGAGTGATAAACAGCACAAAACAGTGCGACGCGCAAAATAGCGCGAGTGTGAACTGCACAAAAACAGTGCGACGCGCAAAATAGCGCGAGTGATAAACAGCACAAAACAGTGCGACGCGCAAAATAGCGCGAGTGTGAACTGCACAAAAACAGTGCGACGCGCAAAATAGCGCGAGTGTGAAACTGCAGAAAACAGTGCGACGCGCAAAATAGCGCGAGTGTGAAACTGCACAAAACAGTGCGACGCGCAAAATAGCGCGAGTGATAAACTGCACAAAACAGTGCGACGCGCAAAATAGCGCGAGTGTGAAACTGCACAAAAACAGTGCGACGCGCAAAATAGCGCGAGTGTGAAACTGCACAAAACAGTGCGACGCGCAAAATAGCGCGAGTGTGAAACTGCACAAAACAGTGCGACGCGCAAAATAGCGCGAGTGATAAACTGCACAAAAATAGTGCGACGCGCAAAATAGCGCGAGTGTGAAACTGCACAAAAACAGTGCGACGCGCAAAATAGCGTGAGTGTGAACTGCACAAAAACAGTGCGACGCGCAAAATAGCGCGAGCGAAAAACAGCACAAAACAGTGTGACGCGCAAAATAGCGCGAGTGTGAACTGCACAAAAACAGTGCGACCCGCAAAATATCGCGAGTGAGAAACTCCACAAAACAGTGCGACGCGCAAAATAGCGCGAGTGTGAAACTGCACAAAACAGTGCGACGCGCAAAATAGCGTGAGTGTGAACTGTACAAAAACTGTGCGACGCGCAAAACTGGGCGAGTGATAAACAGCACAAAACAGTGCGACGCGCAAAATAGCGCGAGTGTGAAACTGCACAAAACAGTGCGACGCGCAGAATAGCGCGAGTGTGAACTGCACAAAAACAGTGTGACGCGCAAAATAGCGCGAGTGATAAACAACACAAAACAGTGCGACGTGCAAAATAGCGTGAGTGTGACCTCCACAAAACAGTGCGATGCGCAAAATAGCGCGAGTCATAAACAGCATAAAACAGTGCGACGCGTAAAATAACGCGAGTGTGACCTGCACAAAACAGTGCGACGTGCAAAATAGCGCGAGGGATAAACTGCACAAAACAGTGCGACGCGCAAAATAGCGCGAGTGTGAACTGCACAAAAACAGTGCGACGCGCAAAATAGCGCGAGTGAAAACAGTGCGACGCGTAAAATAGCGCGAGTCTGAAACAGCACAAAACAGTGCGACGCGCAAAATAGCGCGAGTGTGAAACTGCACCTAACAGTGCGACGCTCAACAAAGCGCGAGTGATAAACTGCACAAAACAGTGCGACGCGCAAAATAGCGCGAGTGTGAAACTGCACAAAAACAGTGCGACGCGCAAAATAGCGCGAGTGTGAACTGCACAAAAACAGTGCGACGTGCAAAATAGCGCGAGTGTGAAACTGCACAAAACAGTGCGACGCGCAAAATAGCGCGAGTGTGAACTGCACAAAAACAGTGCGACGCGCAAAATAGCGCGAGTGATAAACAGCACAAAACAGTGTGACGCGCAAAATAGCGCGAGTGTGAACTGCACAAAAACAGTGCGACGCGCAAAATAGCGCGAGTGATAAACTGCACAAAACAGTGCGACGCGCAAAATAGCGCGAGTGTGAAACTGCACAAAACAGTGCGACGCGCAAAATAGCGCGAGTGTGAACTGCACAAAAACTGTGCGACGCGCAAAACTGCGCGAGTGATAAACAGCACAAAACAGTGCGACGCGCAAAATAGCGCGAGTGTGAAACTGCACAAAACAGTGCGACGCGCAAAATAGCGCGAGTGTGAACTGCACAAAAACAGTGCGACGCGCAAAATAGCGCGAGTGATAAACAACACAAAACAGTGCGACGCGCAAAATAGCGCGAGTGATAAACTGCACAAAACAGTGCGACGCGCAAAATAGCGCGAGTGTGACCTCCACAAAACAGTGCGACGCGCAAAATAGCGCGAGTCATAAACAGCATAAAACAGTGCGACGCGCAAAATAGCGCGAGTGTGAACTGCACAAAAACTGTGCGACGCGCAAAATAGCGCGAGTGATAAACTGCACAAAACAGTGCGACGCGCAAAATAGCGCGTGTGTGAAACTGCACAAAACAGTGCGACGTGCAAAATAGCGCGAGTGTGAACTGCACAAAAAGAGTGCGACGCGCAAAATAGCGCGAGTGATAAACTGCACAAAACAGTGCGACGCGCAAAATAGCGCGAGTGATAAACTGCACAAAACAGTGCGACGCGCAAAATAGCGCGAGTGTGAAACTGCACAAAACAGTGCGACGCGCAAAATAGCGCGAGTGTGAACGGCACAAAAACTGTGCGACGCGCAAAATAGCGCGAGTGTGACCCCCACAAAACAGTGCGACGCGCAAAATAGCGCAAGTGTGAACTGCACAAAAACTGTGCGACGCGCAAAATAGCGCGAGTGATAAACATCATAAAACAGTGCGACGCGCAAAATAACGCGAGTGTCACCTGCACAAAACAGTGCTACGTGCAAAATAGGGCGAGTGATAAACTGCACAAAACAGTGCGACGCGCAAAATAGCGCGAGTGTGAAACTGCACAAACAGTGCGAAGCGCAAAATAGCGCGAGTGTGAACTACACAAAAACAATGCGACGCGCAAAATAGCGCGAGTGATAAACTGCAGAAAACGGTGCGACGCGCGAAATAGCGCGAGTGTGAAACTGCACAAAACAATGCGACGCGCAAAATAGCGCGAGTGCGAATTGCAAAAAAACAGGGCGTCGCGCAAAATAGCGCGAGTGAAAAACAGCACAAAACAGTGTGACGCGCAAAATAGCGCGAGTGTGAACTGCACAAAAACAGTGCGACGCGCAAAATAGCGCGAGTGATAAACTCCACAAAACAGTGCGACGCGCAAAATAGCGCGAGTGTGAAACTGCACAAAACAGTGCGACGCGCAAAATAGCGCGAGTGTGAACTGCACAAAAACTGTGTGACGGGCAAAACTGCGCGAGTAATAAACAGCACAAAACAGTGCGACGCGCAAAATAGCGCGAGTGTGAAACTGCACAAAACAGTGCGATGCGCAAAATAGCGCGAGTGTGAACTGCACAAAAACAGTGCGACGCGCAAAATAGCGCGAGTGATAAACAACACAAAACAGTGCGACGCGCAAAATAGCGCGAGTGTGACCTCCACAAAACAGTGCGACGCGCAAAATAGCGCGAGTCATAAACAACATAAAACAGTGCGACGCGCAAAATAACGCGAGTGTGACCTGCACAAAACAGTGCGACGCGCAAAATAGCGCGAGTGATAAACTGCACAAAACAGTGCGACGCGCAAAATAGCGCGAGTGTGAACTGCACAAAAACTGTGCGACGTGCAAAATATCGCGACTGATAAACAACACAAAACAGTGCGACGCGCAAAATAGCGTGAGTGTGACCTCCACAAAACAGTGCGACACGCAAAATTGCGCGAGTCATAAACAGCATAAAACAGTGCGACGCGCAAAATAACGCGAGTGTGACCTGCACAAAACAGTGCGACGTGCAAAATAGCGCGAGTGATAAACTGCACAAAACAGTGCGACGCGCAAAATAGCGCGAGTGTGAACTGCACAAAAATAGTGCGACGCGCAAAATAGCGCGAGTGATAAACTGCAGAAAACAGTGCGACGCGCAAAATAGCGCGAGTGTGAAACTGCACAAAACAGTGCGACGCGCAAAATAGCGCGAGTGGGAACTGCAGAAAACAGTGCGACGCGCAAAATAGCGCGAGTGATAAACAGCACAAAACAGTGCGACGCGCAAAATAGCGCGAGTGTGAAACTGCACAAAAACCGTGCGACGCGCAAAATAGCGCGAGTGTGAAACTGCACAAAACAGTGCGACGCGCAAAATAGCGCGAGTGTGAACTGCACAAAAACAGTGCGACGCGCAAAATAGCGCGAGTGTGAAACTGCACAAAACAGTGCGACGCGCAAAATAGCGCGAGTGTGAACTGCACCAAAACAGTGCGACGCGCAAAATAGCGCGAGTGAAAAACAGCACAAAACAGTGTGACGCGCAAAATAGCGCGAGTGTGAACTGCACAAAAACAGTGCGACGCGCAAAATATCGCGAGTGATAAACTCCACAAAACAGTGCGACGCGCAAAATAGCGCGAGTGTGAAACTGCACAAAACAGTGCGATTCCCAAAATAGCGCGAGTGTGAAACTGCACAAAAACAGTGCGACGCGCAAAATAGCGCAAGTATGAAACTGCACAAAACAGTGCGACGCGCAAAATAGCGCGAGTGTGAACTGCACCAAAACAGTGCGACGCGCAAAATAGCGCGAGTGAAAAACAGCACAAAACAGTGTGACGCGCAAAATAGCGCGAGTGTGAACTGCACAAAAACAGTGCGACGCGCAAAATATCGCGAGTGTTAAACTCCACAAAACAGTGCGACGCGCAAAATAGCGCGAGTGTGAAACTACACAAAACAGTGCGATGCGCAAAATAGCGCGAGTGTGAACTGCACAAAAACTGTACGACGCGCAAAATTGCGCGAGTGATAAACAGCACAAAACAGTGCGACGCGCAAAATAGCGCGAGTGTGAAACTGCACAAAACAGTGCGATGCGCAGAATAGCGCGAGTGTGAACTGCACAAAAACAGTGCGACGCGCAAAATAGCGCGAGTGATAAACAACACAAAACAGTGCGACGCGCAAAAATAGCGCGAGTGTGACCTCCACAAAACAGTGAGACGCGCAAAATAGCGCGAGTCATAAACAGCATAAAACAGTGCGACGCGCAAAATAACGCGAGTGTGACCTGCACAAAATAGTGCGACGTGCAAAATAGCGCGAGTGATAAACTGCACAAAACAGTGCGATGCGCAAAATAGCGCGAGTGTGAACTGCACAAAAACAGTGCGACGCGCAAAATAGCGCGAGTGATAAACTGCAGAAAACAGTGCGACGCGCAAAATAGCGCGAGTGTGAAACTGCACAAAACAGTGCGACGCGCAAGAATAGCGCGAGTGTGAACTGCACAAAAACAGTGCGACGTGCAAAATAGCGCGAGTGATAAACAACACAAAACAGTGCGACGCGCAAAATAGCGCGAGTGCGAAACTGCACCAAAACAGTGCGACGCGCAAAATAGCGCGAGTGAAAAACAGCACAAAACAGTGTGACGCGCAAAATAGCGCGAGTGTGAAACTGCACAAAACAGTGCGACGCGCAAAATAGCGCGAGTGTGAACTGCACAAAAACTGTGCGACGTGCAAAACTGCGCGAGTGATAAACAGCACAAAACAGTGCGACGCGCAAAATAGCGCGAATGTGAAACTGCACAAAACAGTGCGACGCGCAGAATTGCGCGAGTGTGAACTGCACAAAAACAGTGCGACGCGCAAAATAGCGCGAGTGATAAACAACACAAAACAGTGCGACGCGCAAAATAGCGTGAGTGTGACCTCCACAAAACAGTGCGACGCGCAAAATTGCGCGAGTCATAAACAGCATAAAACAGTGCGACGCGCAAGATAACGCGAGTGTGACCTGCACAAAACAGTGCGACGTGCAAAATAGCGCAAGTGATAAACTGCAGAAAACAGTGCGACGCGCAAAATAGCGCGAGTGTGAAACTGCACAAAACAGTGCGACGCGCAAAATAGCGCGAGTGAGAAACTGCACCAAACAGTGCGACGCGCAAAATAGCGCGAGTGATAAACTGCACAAAACAGTGCGACGCGCAAAATAGCGCGAGTGTGAAACTGCACAAAAACCGTGCGACGCGCAAAATAGCGCGAGTGTGAACTGCACAAAACAGTGCGACGCGCAAAATAGCGCGAGTGTGAAACAGCACAAAAACAGTGCGACGCGCAAAATAGCGCAAGTGTGAAACTGCACAAAACAGTGCGACGCGCAAAATAGCGCGAGTGTGAACTGCACCAAAACAGTGCGACGCGCAAAATAGCGCGAGTGATAAACTGCACAAAACAGTGCGACGCGCAAAATAGCGCGAGTGATAAACTGCAGAAAACAGTGCGACGCGCAAAATAGCGCGAGTGTGAAACTGCACAAAACAGTGCGACGCGCAAAATAGCGCGAGTGTGAACTGCACAAAAACAGTGCGACGTGCAAAATAGCGCGAGTGATAAACAGCACAAAACAGTGCGACGCGCAAAATAGCGCGAGTGTGAAACTGCACAAAGCAGTGCGACGCGCAAAATAGCGCGAGTGATAAACAGCACAAAACAGTGCGACGCGCAAAATAGCGCGAGTGTGAAACTGCACAAAACAGTGCGACGCGCAAAATAGCGCGAGTGTGAACTGCACAAAAACTGTGCGACGTGCAAAACTGCGCGAGTGATAAACAGCACAAAACAGTGCGACGCGCAAAATAGCGCGAGTGTGAAACTACACAAAACAGTGCGACGCGCAAAATAGCGCGAGTGTGAACTGCACAAAAACAGTGCGACGCGCAAAATAGCGCGAGTGATAAACAACACAAAACAGTGCGACGCGCAAAATAGCGTGAGTGTGACCTCCACAAAACAGTGCGACGCGCAAAATTGCGCGAGTCATAAACAGCATAAAACAGTGCGACGCGCAAAATAACACGAGTGCGACCTGCACAAAACAGTGCGACGTGCAAAATAGCGCAAGTGATAAACTGCACAAAACAGTGCGACGCGCAAAATAGCGCGAGTGTGAACTGCACAAAAATAGTGCGACGCGCAAAATAGCGCGAGTGATAAACTGCAGAAAACAGTGCGACGCGCAAAATAGTGCGAGTGTGAAACTGCACAAAACAGTGCGACGCGCAAAATAGCGCGAGTGTGAAACTGCACCAAACAGTGCGACGCGCAACATAGCGCGAGTGATAAACTGCACAAAACAGTGCGACGCGCAAAATAGCGCGAGTGTGAAGCTGCACAAAACAGTGCGACGCACAAAATAGCGCGAGTGTGAACTGCACCAAAATAGTACGACGCGCAAAATAGCGCGAGTGAAAAACAGCACAAAACAGTGTGACGCGCAAAATAGCGCGAGTGTGAACTGCACAAAAACAGAGCGACGCGCAAAATAGCGCGAGTGTGAAACTGCACAAAACAGTGTGACGCGCAAAATAGCGCGAGTGTGAACTGCACAAAAACTGTGCGACGCGCAAAACTGCGCGAGTGATAAACAGCACAAAACAGTGCGACGGGCAAAATAGCGCGAGTGTGAAACTGCACAAAACAGTGCGACGAGCAAAATAGCGCGAGTGACAAACAACACAAAACAGTGCGACGCGTAAAATAGCGCGAGTGATAAACTGCACAAAACAGTGCAACGCGCAACATAGCGCGAGTGATAAACTGCACAAAACAGTGCGACGCGCAAAATAGCGCGAGTGTGAAACTGCACAAAACAGTGCGACGCGCAAAATAGCGCGAGTGTGAACTGCACAAAAACTGTGCGACGCGCAAAATAGCGCGAGTGATAAACAACACAAAACAGTGCGACGCGCAAAATAGCGCGAGTGTGACCTCCACAAAACAGTGCGACGCGCAAAATAGCGCGAGTGTGAACTGCACAAAAACTGTGCGACGCGCAAAATAGCGCGAGTCATAAACAGCATAAAACAGTGCGACGCGTAAAATAACGCGAGTGTGACCTGCACAAAACAGTGCGACGTGCAAAATAGCGCGAGTGATAAACTGCACAAAACAGTGCGACGCGCAAAATAGCGCGAGTGATAAACTGCACAAAATAGTGCGACGCGCAAAATAGCGCGAGTGTGAAACTGCACAAAACAGTGCGATGCGCAAAATAGCGCGAGTGTGAAACTGCACAAAACAGTGCGACGCGCAAAATAGCGCGAGTGTGAACTGCACAAAACAGTGCGACGCGCAAAATAGCGCGAGTGAAACTAGCACAAAACAGTGTGACGCGCAAAATAGCGCGAGTGTGAACTGCACAAAAACAGTGCGACGCGCAACATAGTGCGAGTGATAAACTGCACAAAACAGTGCGACGCGCGAAATAGCGCGAGTGTGAAATTGCACAAAACAGTGCGACGCGCAAAATAGCGCGAGTGTGAAATGCACAAAAACTGTGCGACGCGCAAAAGTGCGCGAGTGATAAACAACACAAAACAGTGCGACGTGCAAAATAGCGCGAGTGTGACCTCCACGAAACAGTGCGAGGCGCAAAATAGCGCTAGTGTGAACTGCACAAAAACTGTGCGACGTGCAAAATAGCGCGAGTCATAAACAGCATAAAACAGTGCGACGCGTAAAATAACGCGAGTGTGACCTGCACAAAACAGTGCGACGTGCAAAATAGCGCGAGTGATAAACTGCACAAAACAGTGCGACGCGCAAAATAGCGCGAGTGTGAACTGCACAAAAATTGTGCGACGCGCAAAATAGCGCGAGTGATAAACTGCAGAAAACAGTGCGACGCGCAAAATAGCGCGAGTGTGAAACTGCACAAAACAGTGCGACGCGCAAAATAGCGCGAGTGTGAAACTGCACAAACAGTGCGACGCGCAACAAAGCGCGAGTGATAAACTGCACAAAACAGTGCGACGCGTAAAATAGCGCGAGTGTGAAACTGCACAAAACAGTGCGACGCACAAAATAGCGCGAGTGTGAACTGCACCAAAACAGTGCGACGCGCAAAATAGCGCGAGTGAAAAACAGCACAACAATGTGACGCGCAAAATAGCGAGTGTGAACTGCAAAAACAGAGCGACCCGCAAAATATCGCGAGTGATAAACTCCACAAAATAGTGCGACGCGCAAAATAGCGCGAGTGTGAAACTGCACAAAATAGTGTGACGCGCAAAATAGCGCGAGTGTGAACTGCACAAAAACTGTGCGACGCGCAAAACTGCGCGAGTGATAAACAGCACAAAACAGTGCGACGCGCAAAATAGCGCGAGTGTGAAACTGCACAAAACAGTGCGACGCGCAAAATAGCGCGAGTGTGAACTGCACAAAAATAGTGCGACGCGCAAAATAGCGCGAGTGATAAACAACACAAAACAGTGCGACGCGCAAAATAGCGCGAGTGATAAACTGCACAAAACAGTGCGACGCGCAACATAGCGCGAGTGATAAACTGCACAAAACAGTGCGACGCGCAAAATAGCGCGAGTGTGAAACTGCACAAAACAGTGCGACGCGCAAAATAGCGCCAGTGTGAACTGCACAAAAACTGTGCGACGCGCAAAATAGCGCGAGTGATAAACAACGCGAAACAGTGCGTCGCGCAAAATAGCGCGAGTGTGACCTCCACAAAACAGTGCGACGCGCAAAATAGCGCGAGTGTGAACTGCACAAAAACTGTGCGACGCGCAAAATAGCGCGAGTCATAAACAGAATAAAACAGTGCGACGCGCAAAATAACGCGAGTGTGACCTGCACAAAACAGTGCGACGTGCAAAGTAGCACGAGTGATAAACTGCGCAAAATAGTGCGACGCGCAAAATAGCGCGAGTGATAAACTGCACAAAATAGTGCGACGCGCAAAATAGCGCGAGTGTGAAACTGCACAAAACAGTGCGATGCGCAAAATAGCGCGAGTGTGAAACTGCACAAAACAGTGCGACGCGCAAAATAGCGCGAGTGTGAACTGCACAAAAACAGTGCGACGCGCAAAATAGCGCGAGTGAAAAATAGCACAAAACAGTGCGACGCGCAAAATAGCGCGAGTGTGAACTGCACAAAAACAGTGCGACGCGCAAAATAGCGCGAGTGATAAACTGCACAAAACAGTGCGACGCGCAAAATAGCGCGAGTGTGAAACTGCACAAAAACAGTGCGACGCGCAAAATAGCGCGAGTGTGAAACTGCACAAAACAGTGCGACGCGCAAAATAGCGCGAGTGATAAACAGCACAAAATAGTGCGACGCGCAAAATAGCGCGAGTGTGAAACTGCACAAAATAGTGCGACGCGCAAAATAGCGCGAGTGTGAACTGCACAAAACAGTGCGACGCGCAAAATAGCGCGAGTGATAAACAGCACAAAACAGTGCGACGCGCAAAATAGCGCGAGTGTGAACTGCACAAAACAGTGCGACGCCCAAAATTGCGCGAGTCATAAACTGCATAAAACAGTGCGACGTGCAAAATAACGCGAGTGTGATCTGCACAAAACAGTGCGACGTGCAAAATAGCGCGAGTGATAAACTGCACAAAACAGTGCGACGCGCAAAATAGCGCGAGTGATAAACTCCACAAAACAGTGCGACGCGCAAAATAGCGCGAGTGATGAAACTGCACAAAAACAGTGCGACGCGCAAAATAGCGCGAGTGATAAACTGCCAAAAAACAGTGCGACGCGCAAAATAGCGCGAGTGTAAACTGCCAAAAAACAGTGCGACGCGCAAAATAGCGCGAGTGATAAACTGCACAAAACAGTGCGACGCGCAAAATAGCGCGAGTGTGAAACTGCACAAAAACAGTGCGACGCGCAAAATAGCGCGAGTGTAAACTGCACAAAAACAGTGCGACGCGCAAAATAGCGCGAGTGATAAACTCACAAAAACAGTGCGACGCGCAAAATAGCGCGAGTGTGAAACTGCCAAAAAACAGTGCGACGCGCAAAATAGCGCGAGTGTAAACTGCAAAAAACAGTGCGACGCGCAAAATAGCGCGAGTGATAAACTCGCACAAAACAGTGCGACGCGCAAAATAGCGCGAGTGATAAACTGCCAAAAACAGTGCGACGCGCAAAATAGCGCGAGTGTAAACTGCACAAAACAGTGCGACGCGCAAAATAGCGCGAGTGATAAACTCCACAAAACAGTGCGACGCGCAAAATAGCGCGAGTGTAAACTGCAAAAAACAGTGCGACGCGCAAAATAGCGCGAGTGTAAACTGCACAAAAACAGTGCGACGCGCAAAATAGCGCGAGTGATAAACTGCACAAAACAGTGCGACGCGCAAAATAGCGCGAGTGTAAACTGCCAAAAAACAGTGCGACGCGCAAAATAGCGCGAGTGTAAACTGCCAAAAAACAGTGCGACGCGCAAAATAGCGCGAGTGTAAACTGCAAAAAAACAGTGCGACGCGCAAAATAGCGCGAGTGATAAACTGCACAAAACAGTGCGACGCGCAAAATAGCGCGAGTGTAAACTCGCAAAAACAGTGCGACGCGCAAAATAGCGCGAGTGATAAACTGCACAAAACAGTGCGACGCGCAAAATAGCGCGAGTGTAAACTGCCAAAAAACAGTGCGACGCGCAAAATAGCGCGAGTGATAAACTGCGCAAAAACAGTGCGACGCGCAAAATAGCGCGAGTGTAAACTGCCAAAAAACAGTGCGACGCGCAAAATAGCGCGAGTGATAAACTGCACAAAACAGTGCGACGCGCAAAATAGCGCGAGTGTGAAACTGCCAAAAAACAGTGCGACGCGCAAAATAGCGCGAGTGATAAACTGCCAAAAAACAGTGCGACGCGCAAAATAGCGCGAGTGTAAACTGCCAAAAAACAGTGCGACGCGCAAAATAGCGCGAGTGATAAACTGCACAAAAACAGTGCGACGCGCAAAATAGCGCGAGTGATAAACTGCACAAAACAGTGCGACGCGCAAAATAGCGCGAGTGTAAACTGCAAAAAACAGTGCGACGCGCAAAATAGCGCGAGTGATAAACTGCCAAAAAACAGTGCGACGCGCAAAATAGCGCGAGTGATGAAACTGCACAAAACAGTGCGACGCGCAAAATAGCGCGAGTGTAAACTGCCAAAAAACAGTGCGACGCGCAAAATAGCGCGAGTGTAAACTGCAAAAAAACAGTGCGACGCGCAAAATAGCGCGAGTGATAAACTGCAAAAAACAGTGCGACGCGCAAAATAGCGCGAGTGTAAACTGCACAAAACAGTGCGACGCGCAAAATAGCGCGAGTGTAAACTGCAAAAAACAGTGCGACGCGCAAAATAGCGCGAGTGTAAACTGCACAAAACAGTGCGACGCGCAAAATAGCGCGAGTGATAAACTCCACAAAACAGTGCGACGCGCAAAATAGCGCGAGTGATAAACTGCACAAAAAACAGTGCGACGCGCAAAATAGCGCGAGTGTGAAACTGCCAAAAACAGTGCGACGCGCAAAATAGCGCGAGTGTAAACTGCCAAAAAACAGTGCGACGCGCAAAATAGCGCGAGTGTAAACTGCACAAAACAGTGCGACGCGCAAAATAGCGCGAGTGATAAACTGCACAAAACAGTGCGACGCGCAAAATAGCGCGAGTGTAAACTGCAAAAAACAGTGCGACGCGCAAAATAGCGCGAGTGTGAAACTGCAAAAAACAGTGCGACGCGCAAAATAGCGCGAGTGTAAACTGCACAAAACAGTGCGACGCGCAAAATAGCGCGAGTGTGAAACTGCCAAAAAACAGTGCGACGCGCAAAATAGCGCGAGTGATAAACTCACAAAAACAGTGCGACGCGCAAAATAGCGCGAGTGTAAACTGCACAAAACAGTGCGACGCGCAAAATAGCGCGAGTGTGAACTGCACAAAAGTGCGACGCGCAAAATAGCGCGAGTGATAAACTGCCAAAAAAACAGTGCGACGCGCAAAATAGCGCGAGTGATAAACTGCACAAAACAGTGCGACGCGCAAAATAGCGCGAGTGATAAACTGCAAAAAACAGTGCGACGCGCAAAATAGCGCGAGTGATAAACTGCGCAAAAACAGTGCGACGCGCAAAATAGCGCGAGTGTGAAACTGCACAAAACAGTGCGACGCGCAAAATAGCGCGAGTGTAAACTGCCAAAAAACAGTGCGACGCGCAAAATAGCGCGAGTGATAAACTGCACAAAACAGTGCGACGCGCAAAATAGCGCGAGTGATAAACTGCACAAAACAGTGCGACGCGCAAAATAGCGCGAGTGTAAACTGCCAAAAAACAGTGCGACGCGCAAAATAGCGCGAGTGTAAACTGCACAAAACAGTGCGACGCGCAAAATAGCGCGAGTGTAAACTCACACAAAACAGTGCGACGCGCAAAATAGCGCGAGTGATAAACTGCACAAAAACAGTGCGACGCGCAAAATAGCGCGAGTGATAAACTGCACAAAACAGTGCGACGCGCAAAATAGCGCGAGTGATAAACTGCACAAAACAGTGCGACGCGCAAAATAGCGCGAGTGTGAAACTGCACAAAACAGTGCGACGCGCAAAATAGCGCGAGTGATAAACTCGCACAAAACAGTGCGACGCGCAAAATAGCGCGAGTGTGAAACTGCCAAAAAACAGTGCGACGCGCAAAATAGCGCGAGTGTAAACTGCACAAAACAGTGCGACGCGCAAAATAGCGCGAGTGTAAACTGCACAAAACAGTGCGACGCGCAAAATAGCGCGAGTGATAAACTGCACAAAAAACAGTGCGACGCGCAAAATAGCGCGAGTGTAAACTGCACAAAACAGTGCGACGCGCAAAATAGCGCGAGTGTAAACTGCAAAAAACAGTGCGACGCGCAAAATAGCGCGAGTGTAAACTGCCAAAAAACAGTGCGACGCGCAAAATAGCGCGAGTGATAAACTGCACAAAACAGTGCGACGCGCAAAATAGCGCGAGTGTGAAACTGCAAAAAACAGTGCGACGCGCAAAATAGCGCGAGTGATAAACTGCACAAAAACAGTGCGACGCGCAAAATAGCGCGAGTGATAAACTGCACAAAAAACAGTGCGACGCGCAAAATAGCGCGAGTGTAAACTGCACAAAACAGTGCGACGCGCAAAATAGCGCGAGTGTAAACTGCAAAAAACAGTGCGACGCGCAAAATAGCGCGAGTGATAAACTGCCAAAAAACAGTGCGACGCGCAAAATAGCGCGAGTGTGAAACTGCACAAAACAGTGCGACGCGCAAAATAGCGCGAGTGTAAACTGCCAAAAAACAGTGCGACGCGCAAAATAGCGCGAGTGATAAACTGCACAAAAACAGTGCGACGCGCAAAATAGCGCGAGTGTGAAACTGCCAAAAAACAGTGCGACGCGCAAAATAGCGCGAGTGATAAACTGCACAAAACAGTGCGACGCGCAAAATAGCGCGAGTGTAAACTGCAAAAAACAGTGCGACGCGCAAAATAGCGCGAGTGATAAACTGCACAAAACAGTGCGACGCGCAAAATAGCGCGAGTGTGAAACTGCACAAAACAGTGCGACGCGCAAAATAGCGCGAGTGTAAACTGCAAAAAACAGTGCGACGCGCAAAATAGCGCGAGTGATAAACTGCAAAAAACAGTGCGACGCGCAAAATAGCGCGAGTGATAAACTGCACAAAACAGTGCGACGCGCAAAATAGCGCGAGTGATAAACTCGCAAAAACAGTGCGACGCGCAAAATAGCGCGAGTGATAAACTGCAAAAAACAGTGCGACGCGCAAAATAGCGCGAGTGTGAAACTGCACAAAAAACAGTGCGACGCGCAAAATAGCGCGAGTGTAAACTCCCAAAAACAGTGCGACGCGCAAAATAGCGCGAGTGATAAACTGCACAAAACAGTGCGACGCGCAAAATAGCGCGAGTGTAAACTGCCAAAAAACAGTGCGACGCGCAAAATAGCGCGAGTGTGAAACTGCAAAAAACAGTGCGACGCGCAAAATAGCGCGAGTGTGAAACTGCACAAAAAACAGTGCGACGCGCAAAATAGCGCGAGTGATAAACTGCCAAAAAACAGTGCGACGCGCAAAATAGCGCGAGTGTGAAACTGCACAAAACAGTGCGACGCGCAAAATAGCGCGAGTGTAAACTGCACAAAACAGTGCGACGCGCAAAATAGCGCGAGTGTAAACTGCCAAAAAACAGTGCGACGCGCAAAATAGCGCGAGTGATAAACTGCAAAAAACAGTGCGACGCGCAAAATAGCGCGAGTGTAAACTGCCAAAAAACAGTGCGACGCGCAAAATAGCGCGAGTGATAAACTGCCAAAAAACAGTGCGACGCGCAAAATAGCGCGAGTGTAAACTGCACAAAACAGTGCGACGCGCAAAATAGCGCGAGTGTGAAACTGCCAAAAAACAGTGCGACGCGCAAAATAGCGCGAGTGTGAAACTGCACAAAACAGTGCGACGCGCAAAATAGCGCGAGTGATAAACTGCAAAAAACAGTGCGACGCGCAAAATAGCGCGAGTGTAAACTGCCAAAAAAACAGTGCGACGCGCAAAATAGCGCGAGTGATAAACTGCACAAAACAGTGCGACGCGCAAAATAGCGCGAGTGTGAAACTGCCAAAAAACAGTGCGACGCGCAAAATAGCGCGAGTGATAAACTGCACAAAAACAGTGCGACGCGCAAAATAGCGCGAGTGTAAACTGCACAAAAACAGTGCGACGCGCAAAATAGCGCGAGTGTAAACTGCACAAAACAGTGCGACGCGCAAAATAGCGCGAGTGTAAACTGCCAAAAAACAGTGCGACGCGCAAAATAGCGCGAGTGTAAACTGCCAAAAAACAGTGCGACGCGCAAAATAGCGCGAGTGATAAACTGCACAAAACAGTGCGACGCGCAAAATAGCGCGAGTGTAAACTGCACAAAACAGTGCGACGCGCAAAATAGCGCGAGTGATAAACTGCCAAAAAACAGTGCGACGCGCAAAATAGCGCGAGTGTGAAACTGCACAAAACAGTGCGACGCGCAAAATAGCGCGAGTGTGAAACTGCCAAAAAACAGTGCGACGCGCAAAATAGCGCGAGTGTAAACTGCACAAAACAGTGCGACGCGCAAAATAGCGCGAGTGATAAACTGCACAAAACAGTGCGACGCGCAAAATAGCGCGAGTGTGAAACTGCCAAAAAACAGTGCGACGCGCAAAATAGCGCGAGTGATAAACTGCACAAAACAGTGCGACGCGCAAAATAGCGCGAGTGATGAAACTGCACAAAACAGTGCGACGCGCAAAATAGCGCGAGTGTGAAACTGCCAAAAAACAGTGCGACGCGCAAAATAGCGCGAGTGATAAACTGCACAAAACAGTGCGACGCGCAAAATAGCGCGAGTGTGAAACTGCCAAAAAACAGTGCGACGCGCAAAATAGCGCGAGTGTAAACTGCACAAAAAACAGTGCGACGCGCAAAATAGCGCGAGTGATAAACTGCACAAAACAGTGCGACGCGCAAAATAGCGCGAGTGTAAACTGCACAAAACAGTGCGACGCGCAAAATAGCGCGAGTGATAAACTGCAAAAAATACACAAAACAGTGCGACGCGCAAAATACCGCTAGTGTGAACAGCACAAAACAGTGCGACGCGCAAAATAGCGCGAGTGATAAACTCCAAAAAACAGTGCGACGCGCAAAATAGCGCGAGTGATAAACTGCACAAAACAGTGCGACGCGCAAAATAGCGCGAGTGATAAACTCGCACAAAACAGTGCGACGCGCAAAATAGCGCGAGTGATAAACTGCCAAAAAACAGTGCGACGCGCAAAATAGCGCGAGTGATAAACTGCACAAAACAGTGCGACGCGCAAAATAGCGCGAGTGATAAACTCCAAAAAACAGTGCGACGCGCAAAATAGCGCGAGTGATAAACTGCACAAAACAGTGCGACGCGCAAAATAGCGCGAGTGATAAACTCCACAAAACAGTGCGACGCGCAAAATAGCGCGAGTGATAAACTGCAAAAAACAGTGCGACGCGCAAAATAGCGCGAGTGATAAACTGCACAAAAACAGTGCGACGCGCAAAATAGCGCGAGTGATAAACTGCACAAAACAGTGCGACGCGCAAAATAGCGCGAGTGATAAACTGCCAAAAAACAGTGCGACGCGCAAAATAGCGCGAGTGATAAACTGCCAAAAAACAGTGCGACGCGCAAAATAGCGCGAGTGATAAACTCACAAAACAGTGCGACGCGCAAAATAGCGCGAGTGATAAACTGCACAAAACAGTGCGACGCGCAAAATAGCGCGAGTGATAAACTGCACAAAACAGTGCGACGCGCAAAATAGCGCGAGTGATAAACTCACAAAAACAGTGCGACGCGCAAAATAGCGCGAGTGATAAACTGCCAAAAACAGTGCGACGCGCAAAATAGCGCGAGTGATAAACTCCAAAAACAGTGCGACGCGCAAAATAGCGCGAGTGATAAACTGCAAAAAACAGTGCGACGCGCAAAATAGCGCGAGTGATAAACTGCACAAAACAGTGCGACGCGCAAAATAGCGCGAGTGATAAACTGCACAAAACAGTGCGACGCGCAAAATAGCGCGAGTGATAAACTGCCAAAAAACAGTGCGACGCGCAAAATAGCGCGAGTGATAAACTGCACAAAACAGTGCGACGCGCAAAATAGCGCGAGTGATAAACTGCCAAAAAACAGTGCGACGCGCAAAATAGCGCGAGTGATAAACTGCCAAAAACAGTGCGACGCGCAAAATAGCGCGAGTGATAAACTGCACAAAACAGTGCGACGCGCAAAATAGCGCGAGTGATAAACTGCACAAAACAGTGCGACGCGCAAAATAGCGCGAGTGATAAACTCCAAAAACAGTGCGACGCGCAAAATAGCGCGAGTGATAAACTGCACAAAACAGTGCGACGCGCAAAATAGCGCGAGTGATAAACTCCACAAAACAGTGCGACGCGCAAAATAGCGCGAGTGATAAACTGCACAAAACAGTGCGACGCGCAAAATAGCGCGAGTGATAAACTCCAAAAAACAGTGCGACGCGCAAAATAGCGCGAGTGATAAACTGCACAAAACAGTGCGACGCGCAAAATAGCGCGAGTGATAAACTGCCAAAAAACAGTGCGACGCGCAAAATAGCGCGAGTGATAAACTGCACAAAACAGTGCGACGCGCAAAATAGCGCGAGTGATAAACTCCAAAAAACAGTGCGACGCGCAAAATAGCGCGAGTGATAAACTGCCAAAAAACAGTGCGACGCGCAAAATAGCGCGAGTGATAAACTCCAAAAAACAGTGCGACGCGCAAAATAGCGCGAGTGATAAACTGCACAAAACAGTGCGACGCGCAAAATAGCGCGAGTGATAAACTCCAAAAAACAGTGCGACGCGCAAAATAGCGCGAGTGATAAACTGCACAAAACAGTGCGACGCGCAAAATAGCGCGAGTGATAAACTGCACAAAACAGTGCGACGCGCAAAATAGCGCGAGTGATAAACTGCACAAAACAGTGCGACGCGCAAAATAGCGCGAGTGATAAACTGCCAAAAAACAGTGCGACGCGCAAAATAGCGCGAGTGATAAACTGCCAAAAAACAGTGCGACGCGCAAAATAGCGCGAGTGATAAACTGCAAAAAACAGTGCGACGCGCAAAATAGCGCGAGTGATAAACTGCACAAAACAGTGCGACGCGCAAAATAGCGCGAGTGATAAACTGCCAAAAAACAGTGCGACGCGCAAAATAGCGCGAGTGATAAACTGCCAAAAACAGTGCGACGCGCAAAATAGCGCGAGTGATAAACTGCAAAAACAGTGCGACGCGCAAAATAGCGCGAGTGATAAACTGCACAAAACAGTGCGACGCGCAAAATAGCGCGAGTGATAAACTGCCAAAAAACAGTGCGACGCGCAAAATAGCGCGAGTGATAAACTGCAAAAACAGTGCGACGCGCAAAATAGCGCGAGTGATAAACTCACAAAACAGTGCGACGCGCAAAATAGCGCGAGTGATAAACTCCAAAAACAGTGCGACGCGCAAAATAGCGCGAGTGATAAACTGCACAAAACAGTGCGACGCGCAAAATAGCGCGAGTGATAAACTGCACAAAACAGTGCGACGCGCAAAATAGCGCGAGTGATAAACTGCCAAAAACAGTGCGACGCGCAAAATAGCGCGAGTGATAAACTCCAAAAAACAGTGCGACGCGCAAAATAGCGCGAGTGATAAACTGCACAAAACAGTGCGACGCGCAAAATAGCGCGAGTGATAAACTGCACAAAACAGTGCGACGCGCAAAATAGCGCGAGTGATAAACTCCAAAAAACAGTGCGACGCGCAAAATAGCGCGAGTGATAAACTGCACAAAACAGTGCGACGCGCAAAATAGCGCGAGTGATAAACTGCCAAAAAACAGTGCGACGCGCAAAATAGCGCGAGTGATAAACTGCCAAAAACAGTGCGACGCGCAAAATAGCGCGAGTGATAAACTGCACAAAACAGTGCGACGCGCAAAATAGCGCGAGTGATAAACTGCCAAAAAACAGTGCGACGCGCAAAATAGCGCGAGTGATAAACTGCACAAAACAGTGCGACGCGCAAAATAGCGCGAGTGATAAACTCCAAAAACAGTGCGACGCGCAAAATAGCGCGAGTGATAAACTGCACAAAACAGTGCGACGCGCAAAATAGCGCGAGTGATAAACTCACAAAACAGTGCGACGCGCAAAATAGCGCGAGTGATAAACTCCAAAAACAGTGCGACGCGCAAAATAGCGCGAGTGATAAACTGCAAAAAACAGTGCGACGCGCAAAATAGCGCGAGTGATAAACTGCACAAAACAGTGCGACGCGCAAAATAGCGCGAGTGATAAACTGCACAAAAACAGTGCGACGCGCAAAATAGCGCGAGTGATAAACTCCAAAAAACAGTGCGACGCGCAAAATAGCGCGAGTGATAAACTGCACAAAACAGTGCGACGCGCAAAATAGCGCGAGTGATAAACTGCACAAAAACAGTGCGACGCGCAAAATAGCGCGAGTGATAAACTGCACAAAACAGTGCGACGCGCAAAATAGCGCGAGTGATAAACTCCAAAAACAGTGCGACGCGCAAAATAGCGCGAGTGATAAACTGCAAAAACAGTGCGACGCGCAAAATAGCGCGAGTGATAAACTGCAAAAAACAGTGCGACGCGCAAAATAGCGCGAGTGATAAACTGCACAAAACAGTGCGACGCGCAAAATAGCGCGAGTGATAAACTGCAAAAAACAGTGCGACGCGCAAAATAGCGCGAGTGATAAACTGCACAAAACAGTGCGACGCGCAAAATAGCGCGAGTGATAAACTGCACAAAACAGTGCGACGCGCAAAATAGCGCGAGTGATAAACTGCCAAAAAACAGTGCGACGCGCAAAATAGCGCGAGTGATAAACTGCCAAAAACAGTGCGACGCGCAAAATAGCGCGAGTGATAAACTGCACAAAACAGTGCGACGCGCAAAATAGCGCGAGTGATAAACTGCACAAAACAGTGCGACGCGCAAAATAGCGCGAGTGATAAACTGCCAAAAACAGTGCGACGCGCAAAATAGCGCGAGTGATAAACTGCACAAAACAGTGCGACGCGCAAAATAGCGCGAGTGATAAACTCCAAAAAACAGTGCGACGCGCAAAATAGCGCGAGTGATAAACTGCACAAAACAGTGCGACGCGCAAAATAGCGCGAGTGATAAACTGCACAAAACAGTGCGACGCGCAAAATAGCGCGAGTGATAAACTGCCAAAAAACAGTGCGACGCGCAAAATAGCGCGAGTGATAAACTGCACAAAACAGTGCGACGCGCAAAATAGCGCGAGTGATAAACTGCCAAAAAACAGTGCGACGCGCAAAATAGCGCGAGTGATAAACTCACAAAACAGTGCGACGCGCAAAATAGCGCGAGTGATAAACTCACAAAACAGTGCGACGCGCAAAATAGCGCGAGTGATAAACTCACAAAAACAGTGCGACGCGCAAAATAGCGCGAGTGATAAACTCACAAAACAGTGCGACGCGCAAAATAGCGCGAGTGATAAACTGCACAAAACAGTGCGACGCGCAAAATAGCGCGAGTGATAAACTGCAAAAAACAGTGCGACGCGCAAAATAGCGCGAGTGATAAACTCCAAAAAACAGTGCGACGCGCAAAATAGCGCGAGTGATAAACTGCACAAAACAGTGCGACGCGCAAAATAGCGCGAGTGATAAACTGCACAAAACAGTGCGACGCGCAAAATAGCGCGAGTGATAAACTGCACAAAACAGTGCGACGCGCAAAATAGCGCGAGTGATAAACTCCAAAAAACAGTGCGACGCGCAAAATAGCGCGAGTGATAAACTGCCAAAAAACAGTGCGACGCGCAAAATAGCGCGAGTGATAAACTGCAAAAAACAGTGCGACGCGCAAAATAGCGCGAGTGATAAACTGCACAAAACAGTGCGACGCGCAAAATAGCGCGAGTGATAAACTCCAAAAAACAGTGCGACGCGCAAAATAGCGCGAGTGATAAACTGCCAAAAAACAGTGCGACGCGCAAAATAGCGCGAGTGATAAACTGCACAAAACAGTGCGACGCGCAAAATAGCGCGAGTGATAAACTGCCAAAAAACAGTGCGACGCGCAAAATAGCGCGAGTGATAAACTGCCAAAAAACAGTGCGACGCGCAAAATAGCGCGAGTGATAAACTGCACAAAACAGTGCGACGCGCAAAATAGCGCGAGTGATAAACTGCACAAAACAGTGCGACGCGCAAAATAGCGCGAGTGATAAACTGCAAAAAACAGTGCGACGCGCAAAATAGCGCGAGTGATAAACTGCACAAAAACAGTGCGACGCGCAAAATAGCGCGAGTGATAAACTCCAAAAACAGTGCGACGCGCAAAATAGCGCGAGTGATAAACTGCACAAAACAGTGCGACGCGCAAAATAGCGCGAGTGATAAACTGCCAAAAACAGTGCGACGCGCAAAATAGCGCGAGTGATAAACTGCACAAAACAGTGCGACGCGCAAAATAGCGCGAGTGATAAACTGCCAAAAAACAGTGCGACGCGCAAAATAGCGCGAGTGATAAACTGCACAAAACAGTGCGACGCGCAAAATAGCGCGAGTGATAAACTGCCAAAAAACAGTGCGACGCGCAAAATAGCGCGAGTGATAAACTGCCAAAAAACAGTGCGACGCGCAAAATAGCGCGAGTGATAAACTGCACAAAACAGTGCGACGCGCAAAATAGCGCGAGTGATAAACTGCACAAAACAGTGCGACGCGCAAAATAGCGCGAGTGATAAACTCCAAAAAACAGTGCGACGCGCAAAATAGCGCGAGTGATAAACTGCCAAAAAACAGTGCGACGCGCAAAATAGCGCGAGTGATAAACTGCACAAAACAGTGCGACGCGCAAAATAGCGCGAGTGATAAACTGCACAAAACAGTGCGACGCGCAAAATAGCGCGAGTGATAAACTCCAAAAAACAGTGCGACGCGCAAAATAGCGCGAGTGATAAACTGCCAAAAACAGTGCGACGCGCAAAATAGCGCGAGTGATAAACTCCAAAAAACAGTGCGACGCGCAAAATAGCGCGAGTGATAAACTGCAAAAAACAGTGCGACGCGCAAAATAGCGCGAGTGATAAACTGCACAAAAACAGTGCGACGCGCAAAATAGCGCGAGTGATAAACTGCACAAAACAGT
>JAPPVO010004587.1:0-18681 GCA_030407325.1 Camellia japonica
AATGGTCTTGTCTCGCAAGACTTGATCCCGCCTATCCAAGACCCAAACCAGTCTCTCCTCATACGAGGCATCCTCATCTACCTCTAAGTTGGTCCAATCCAACACATGTGATGGATCCGGCTCGTACTTCCGAAGCATACTAACATGAAATACGTCATGTACCCCGGACAACTGCGGTGGCAAAGCCAAACGATAAGCAACCTCCCCAATCCTCTCAAGGATCTCAAAGGGACCGATAAACCGAGGGGACAACTTCCCATTCCTCCCAAACCTCATCAAACCCCGCCTAGGTGATATTTTCAAAAAAACATGATCACCCATCTCAAAGACCAAAGGCCTCCTCCTACGGTCGGCATAACTCTTTTGGCAACTCTAGGCTGTAACAAGCCTCCTACGGATAAGCTCAACTTTCTCCGTCGTTTCCCTCACCAACTACGGGCCCAACAAAGGTGCATCACCCACCTCGGCCCAACAAACTGGAGACCTACACGGTCGGCCATACAAGGCCTCAAACAGTGCCATACTGATACTAGACTGAAAACTGTTGTTGTAGGCAAACTCCACCAAGGGCAAGTGCCTCTCCCACGTCCCACTAAAGTCAAGGACACAACCTCGAAGCATATCCTCAAGGATCTGAATAGTACGCTCGAACTGCCCGTCAGTCTGAGGATGATAAGCCGTGCTAAAGGTCAACTTAGTGCCCAAGGCACTCTGCAAACTCTCCCACAACCTAGCAGTAAAACAAGGATCTCTATCTGAGACGATCGTCACTGGGGACCCGTGCAACCTCACTATGTCCCGAATATACAAATCGGCAAAATGATCTACCGAATCTCTCACGCGCATAGGGATAAAGTGCGCCGACTTAGTCAACCGGTCTACAACCACCCAAATAGCATCACTACCCCGCTGAGTCCTCGGAAGACCTACAACGAAGTCCATAGTGACATGCTCCCACTTCCACTCGGCAATAGACAAGGGTTACAACAAACCCGCTGGCCTCTGATGCTCGGCCTTCACTTGCTGACAAGTAAGGCACTTAGACACGAAAACCGCCACATCCTTCTTCATACCCCGCCACCAAAACTGGCGACCCAAATCTCGATACATCTTAGTGCCTCCCGGATGCACCGCAAGGCGTGAATGGTGAAACTCTCAGAGTACTTCCTCCCGGCAAGACTCCAGCACAAACAAACGGTCCCGGTATCTCACACTTAGGTCGGGATACACCGTCAAACCCTTCTCAACCTTCCCATTGGAGATATTTTCTCGGAGGGTTTCTACCTCAAGGTCACCTCTCTGTGCCTCTAACACTCGAGTCAAAAGTGTAGGCTGCGCAACAACAGAAAACAAGGCCGCAGCTCAACGGATTCACCTAGAAACAAATCAAACTCGCCAAGTACCCCCAACATCTCCCACTCCCGGATGGCTATACAAGCTACATCACTAATGGATTTCCTGCTAAGGGCATCGACCACAACATTGGCCTTTCCCGGGTGATAGTGCAACTCAAAGTCGTAGCCCTCAATGAACTCCATCCACCTCTTCTGCCTCAAATTCAAGTCCTTCTGTGTAAACAGGTACTTCAAACTCTTATGGTCCGAGAACACCTCGAACCTCTCACCATAAAGGTAGTGCCTCCAAATCTTTAAGGCAAAAATCATGGCTACTAACTCAAGGTCATCTGTAGGGTAATTCCTCTCATGTATTTTCAACTGACGTGAGCCATAAGCTACCACTTTCCCCTCTTGCATCAACACACAACCCAAACCCTCTCGTGAGGCATCACAATAAACGGCATAACCCAAACCTCTCTCCGGAATAATCAAAACTAGAGAGGTGGTCAATCTAACTTTCAACTCTTGGAACTACCTTTCACAAGTCTCACTCCATACAAACTTGACCCCTTTCCGCGTCAACCTAGTCAACGGTGAAGCTAGCCTGGAGAAATCCTTCACAAACCAGCGGTAATACCCAGCTAATCCCAGAAAACTACGGATCTCAAAAACACTCTTAGGCTGTGCCCAACCTTGCACTGCCTTTATCTTGGATGTATCAACAGATACCCCTTCCCCGAAAACCACATGGCCTAAGAACTTGGCTTTCCCTAGCCAGAACTTACACTTCCCAAACTTGGCATACAGCCTATGGGCTCTAAGCAACTCAAGCACCACTCTCAGGTGTTCCTCGTGCTCCTCCTCCGAAGGTGAATAAATCATAATGTCGTCCACGAAAACGACCACAAAGCGATCTAAGAATTTCTGGAAGATCCGGTTCATCAAGTCCATAAAGACTGCCGGTGCATTGGTGAGCCCAAATGGCATCACCAGAAACTCATAGTGGCCATACCGCGTACGGAATGCTGTCTTCGGAATATCCTCCTCCCTGACCCTCAAGTGGTGGTAACCCGATCTCAAGTCTATCTTAGAGAAACAACGGGAACCCTTCAACTGGTCAAACAGATCATCTATACAGGGCATAGGGTACTTATTCTTAACCGTAGCCCGATTCAACTTCTGATAATCGATACAAAGTCTCAAGGCACCATCTTTCTTTTTAGCAAAGAGGGCCGGTGCTCCCCACGGCGAAACACTAGGGCGAACAAAGCCCTTATCTAGTAACTCCTGGAGTTGAATCTTCAACTCACTCAACTCGGCTGGGGCAAAACGATAAGGTGCCATAGAAATCGGCACCGTGCCGGGCACTAAATCAATAGAGAACTCGATCTCTCGGTGAGGTGGCAAACTAACGAGATCCTCGGGGAAAACATCCAAATACTCACAAACCACTCTCGGCAATACAATCTGGGTCTCATCACACTCACTACGCAAAAGGCTAGCAAGAAGAGCACTAAGCTCACTCCGCCCTCGCGGATCATACACTGGTGGCAACACACTACCAACCCGATCCCCCAAGAAATGGAAACAATCCCCGCCCAAGGTACATACTGTGACCCTCTGGCGGTAACAATCAATAACTGCTCGATATGACGATAACCAGTCCATACCTAAAATAACATCAAATCCCGACATGGGCATAACTACAAAAGGAAACGGAAGCCGACGATCGGCGACCTCTATATCACGACCTCTACATCCTTGTTTTAAAATCAATTCACCCCCAACAGGTGATACAACACATATAGGAGATGCTAATTGTGCCAACTCCAACCCCAAAACAAATGCAAATGCTGCGGATACAAAGGAATGAGATGCACCCGTATCAATCAACACACTAGCAACCGAGTTGCAAAACAGAAAGGTACCTCTCACAACAGATGGAGTCGGTACTAGGTCCTACACGGTAACAGTATACACACGCCCTGTAGGCCCCTGATCCACCTGCCCACCCCTAGGAGCAAAGGACTGCTGCACAAACTGGGACGACGAAGCCCCCGGATTGGCCCTCGAGGCCTGCACAGACTGAGCTGGCTGAAAACTCTGCGTCTACCTAGAACCAGACGCACCCGATGTGGCACCCAACTGCAGGTAAAACCTCTTCAGGTGCCCAAGTCGACCACACTGATAACAAGACAAAGGCTGGCCTCTGCCCTGACTCTGGCCCTGAGGTCGAGCTGAAGACGAAGCTGCTCTCTGACCCCCTCCCTTCTGCGGGCAAACTGAAGACTTGTGGCCCAACTAACCATATTGAAACAGGTAATGTCCCCCTGACTACCTCTCCCTGAGCCTGCACTCGGCACTAGAAAGGTCGATCTAGCAAGACCACCCTGAGACTGCTGAGGGTTAGGACCCATCTGTCTCCTGCCATCACCCTGACCATCCTGACTCCTCTTGGAACCTCTCTGCCCCTCCTCCTCCTCCTGCATCATGATCTCCATATGGGCTGCAGCAACCACTAGACGCCCATAATCTCGGGTCATAGACCCCCTAACTCTCATCTTGAGCCCACGCCTCAGCTTCTTCTCAAATTCGATACAACGGCGTTCCTCGGACGCCACAAGTTCAAGTGCAAACCTGGACAGACTAGTAAAAGCAGCCTTGAACTCGGCCACTGACAAACTCAGCTACTTGAGCTGGCAAAACTGTTCTCTCAGCTTCTCCCTGACTGTTGGAGATAAGTACTTCTCCTGAAAAGCATCCACAAAAGCCTCCCACGTGCCACCAATACGACCCCTCATGTACTTCCACCACTGACCCGCACCCCTCTTAAGCTGAAAAGATGCCAAGGTCACCTTCAAAGCCCCGTCTTCGATGCCTAGCATCTCAAACGTCTTTGTCATTTGTTCCAACCACTCATCCGCCTTAAGTGGCTCCTTCGGATCCCCAACAAACTCGTCCGGATTAGACCGGAAGAACTCCCTCTTCAGAAAGGAAGGCCTTGCATCCACAACCTGGGCCTGAACTTTGGCCTGAACTGGATTCTCAACTCTGAGAATGCCCATAGATTCCCTCAAAGCATCGGCTATCCCACGGGCTAAAGCGCCCATAGCCTGCTGACCTGCTGGCTCGGCCACATTGGCCTGGCTGACTCCCTCCTGCATCGCCAGAATCTCATCCGGTACAGGCACTTCTTGCCTCCTAGGCCTACCACGCCTACCACCTCATCCTCGTCCTGACATCCTAATAAAGGTAACGAAGACGTTAGCACATTCACAAATGTGCCGAAGCTATAACACTCGCGTCCTAATACATGGACAATTGTAATTCATTCCACGTAAGCACATAAACACATAAGCACTTACAAATTTCATTTCCGGATAATGATAGTCCCGAGGCGTTACTAGAGTTCCGGTTAGAAACAGCATTGATCAAGTGTTTTTCCAACAAGACTCACAGAAACCCAGGGATCCTATCAACATCCTAGAAACTAAATCCCATACCCAAGTAGTCACATGAACATGTTATCACATAAGCACATAACATTATATCTAAGTCTCTAACAAGCGAGACAAACCCATTGTGATACTAATCACTTCCCACGTACCCAAAGTATTCAAACCCGGTACGCTCTGATACCAAGTTGCAACGCCCTCAAAATAAACCCATAATTCATACAATATTGTCATGCTCAGACATAAAAGAAATAAGCATAATTACATTTCATTAGAGTGTCCATTACAAAATGCATTACATGTTGACAACAAAAATAAACGCCCTATAGGCTTACAACTTTCCAAGTCAACACTTGGGTTACAAAAAGAGAGTACTAACTCAATACACAAAATAAGCCCTTGGCTTGATATACATGTAGTACAAAAATGTAATCACAAAAGATGTCCCAGCCACTAAGCCTCTCAAGCTATGCCCTTGGAGGTGGCATGCTACCTGTACCTGAAAATGATGTCCCATATAGGGTGAGCCACAACCCAGAAGAAATATACTAAACCAACTATAAACAATGACTAAAATAATAGCATTCGATAGATGGTTCACACTTATATTCCAACTTATATCATATTACAGTTTCATGACAGTCATGTCCATGTTACAATTCATTTTCCATTTCTTATTCGACTCTAAGTTTGAAAACAAGGCTCAGAACTTGGCCAAACAATTTAATGAGATTATAACTCATCACTAAAATACTTTCGAAATTCATGATGGATACACGTTTTGGTGCTGTATCAATAACACATAAAATCACTTCCATACTTCACAAATGATACACATTGTAGTGATGTATCAATAAAACAAGAACACTTCCATACTTCACAAATGATACACATTTTGGTGCTGTATCAATATATCATAGAAACACTTCTATACTTCACAAATGATACACATTGTAGTGTTGTATCAATGTCAAACAATTTTCGATTTCGAGGTCCATCCCCCATCTTTCCCTAAATCGTGGAGTACATCCCCCATCTTCTCCCACACAAAACAATGTATATAAGCAATTATCATATACAAGTTCAACCAATCAATACAAAATTTGATGTATTATACCAACCGCTATATTCGATAGCATACTCAATTGATTAGTTCTAGTTTGCCTAATCATCATGCATTGTCTACAACAATCAAGACTATCCTCCACCGATAGCCCAAAGCAGTTATTTCTAAACAGAAAATAAATGCACCAAATGGATAAAATATCAACATTTAGTCTAGGTGAGCGATAAATTAATCCAACTACACCCTTTAATCCCATACCTTTCCAATTTGAATATTTCCTATTCAATTTCTCATTTCCCTAAATTAATTATACAAATTAATTTATCATAACAATTAGGGCTTTTCCCCATGTTCTCAACATCAACCCTAAGGCTCCATTTCCATAAATGATCCAACATATAATTCCATTTTCCAACACATTACATACATATGGGTTTTAAACTTGAAAACCCCTCTTTTGAAAATTACACAAGGACCCCAAACTTTCTCAAAATTACCCGACAACCCCCAACATATCAAAATGCCAAAATTTAAAGACAAAACACATAAGATGGAGTAGGATATCCCTACCTCGAAGTTAGAGCTCAAACGGAGAAGAAGACCAAACTCAAAGTGCTCCAAACTCCAAACTTTTCAGATCAAAATGTAGCCCTAAACGATCAACACACTTTTTACAAAGACACCAAGAGAGTGAATCACTCTAGCTAGATCAAACCCTAGAGAGAAGGGAGATTCTAGAGAGAGGAGCTCTCAAAATCGATTTTTGGGAAAGTAAGAGAGAGAATGAAAGTTGAAAAGTGATTCAAAAATGCCCAGCTGCCAACTGATATACGCATGATCCGCTCAAGCGGAGAATAGGACGCTCGAGCGCCAAGCACAAAAACTGGACCCGCTCGAGTGCAAGAACACCCGCTCGAGCGCCAAGACACAAGAATAAAATACATCCGCTCGAGCACGAAAACCAGTTCGCTCGAGCGTAGATTCTCCTCTCCCAGTATTTTCACAGAAAATGAACTCTCCGCTCGAGCGCAAAAAGCCCGCTCGAGCGCGACCCGCTCGAGCGTAAGGAAACCCGCTCGAGCGTGAAAAACACGTCTGCAGAAGTTTTGCAGAGGCACAGATACTGGAAGTGTGTAAATTCTGCTCAAACGCAAAGGGACCCGCTCGAGCGGACCAACAACAAAAACAAACTCCGCTCGAGCGCAAAAGGACCCGCTCGAGCGGACCACCAAAAGTCTGGGCAACAAGGAATGAGACCAAGGCTCAACCAACCTGTTCGAAACGCGCCCAACACATCCTAAAACTCAAACATAGGGAATTAAAGGATGACAACAAGATATACAACTATCAACTCCACGGAACCTAAGTCCGGGATGCAATAAACAATGAAAAGGAAAACTGGGATCGCTATATCGTGCTTGACAGGCTGGGTTAGAGAAGCAAACCAGTCCCAAAATGTTTTATTACTTACTTTATTAATAGTCAAGGCATTACCAACTTTTGATTAATTTAAGGAAATTTATATTCGCACTCTTTATATTTTTACTCTTATGTTATTTTTGTTTTTATAATTTTAATTGACTCAATTTTAACATTAATTTATGATTTTATCTCAATTTAGTTTAATTGATTATAATTTTAAGTTTTTTTTTTTTTTTTTTGTGAAAAATGTACACATGAACATGTTTCATCTTTTATAGCTAAAAAATTGTAAACTTATTTGATTCAATTCTCAACTAATTCAGTAATATTTTTTCTTTCAACAACCAATATCAGTGTTATCAATTGGACTAAATTAATATAAAATTTAAAATTAAGAATTCAAAATAAAATCAATTGAAATTATTCAAATTAAAATGACATAACGGATCAAATGTAGGAATTATCAACATAATTTTTTTATTACAATTAAAGACAAAAATCACTGTTGCCAACTTGGAAGTCATGATGGCTGGTGAATAAAATTACGTAGTTGCCGTGTAATGCCCTCAAAATAAACCCATAATCATACATTCATGATACAAGAATGAGATATCATATTCCCAACATCAGAGTATTCTTACAAGAGATATTACATATTGACGACAAAAGTAAATGTTCTATAGGCTTACAACTTTCCAAGTCAACACTTGTGTTCAACAAAATTAGAGTTCTAACTCTTTAAACAAAATAAGCACTTGGCTTGATATACATGTAATGCAAAAAGATAACCACAAAAAAAGATCTCTATAGCGATCTCGGTTTTCCCTTCTTTGTTTATTGTCTTCCGGACTCGGTTCCGTGGATGTGTTGTTGTTTTATTCTCATTCTCATCCTTTATTCTTTGTATTTTAGTCTTGGGTTGTGTTGGGCAGGTCTGAAACAGGTTGGTTGTGTTTGGAAACCAAAAGTTGATGCCCAGATTTCGGCATTCACGCTCGAGCGGGACTTTTGGCGCTTGAGCGGGCATTCTGATGCTCGAGCAGGATTATTCATCTCTCAGTAAGTTTGTTCTGCAGGTCATCGGACGCTCGAGCGTCCACTTTCACGCTCGAGCGGAGACCTTCGTCTGCAAAACTTCTAGAAGTGTGCATTCGACGCTCGAGCTGTGCTTTTCACGCTCGAGCGTGAGTCTATGTTTGATGCTTGAGCAGGGCGTTCCACGTTCGAGCGGACTGTGTTTTAAATCAGTCCGAAAAGAAGCTTTTTGGATCACTTTTCTTTGACTCTCTCTCTCTCTAGCTTTTCAAAACCCTCATTTGAGAGCCCCTCTCTCTAGAATACAACTTCTCTCTTCGAAATCATCTAGCTCTAGTGATCTCTCACCCTTGTCCCTTTGTAAAAAGTGTGGAGCTTGGTGTGGGCTATGTTTGGATCCGAAAATCTTGGGGTTTGGAGCACCTTCGAGTTTCCTCACTATCTCCTTTGAGCTCTGAAATTTGAGGTAGGGATAACTACTCATATTTATGGTCTTTGACATAAACATGTAGTCATTTTGATTTTATGTTGTAGTTGAGAAGTTTTGGGTGTTAGGGTTTTAAATCTTGAAATGTGTAAAGAGGGGTTTTGTTCTTTTGACCCATATTTGTGTAATTTGGGTCTTAAAATGAGGTTATTAATGTTTATTGATGATGTTTGGACCTTTGGGTCAATGTTGAGAAAATGGGGTAAATGCCCTAATTATATTGAATAAATTAATTTGTATAATACATTTGGGAAAAGTGAAATTGAGTTGGAAATAATGAAGTTGGGCAATTATGAGAAGGAATGGTGAAGTTGGATTGATTAATCACTCGCCTATAAAAATGTAGATAAATTATCTGTTGGATGAATTTATTATCTGTTTAGAAATAATAGTTTTGGGCTATCGGTGGAGGATAGTCTTGATTGTTGTAGACACTGCATGATCATTAGGTGAACTTAAACTAATCAATTGAATATGTCATTGAATATGACGGATGGAATAGCACATTGAATATGTGCTTTGCTTGATCATTGTATATGATAAGTGTTTAATACATTGTATATGTATGTTGTTTAGGAGGAGATAGTGGATGTACTCCACGGTTTGGGAGGAGATAAGGGATGTACTCCTAAACCGGATTTCGGAGGAGATAGGGGATGGACTCCAGTGATAACTAAGTTGGCCGGAGTGTCCAGGGTGAAAGTCCCGAAATCCAAATTGCGTTTGCATAACGTAGATAATTGAAGTATTGGAAGTGTTTCTGACATGAGTTGTTGTCACGTTTGAATTATGGATAAAGGAAGTGTTTTAATATGAGATGTAGTCTCCTTTAATTGTTTGGCCAGGTTCTGAGCCATGTTTATGAACTAAGAATTTGATAAATAGAGGAAAGTGGAATGAAACATGGACTATTGGTCATGGAATTTGAATGTGTTATAATCTGGTTTACAAGTGTTAATCATTTATCGAATGCTAATGTTTTAGTTATTGCTCATGTTATGTTTAGCATATCTCTACTGGGCATTGGCTCACTCTATATGGGACATCATTTTCAGGTTCTGGTGATATGCCACATCCAAGGACGTAGCTTGGGAGGCTTAGAGGCCGGAAGATCGTTTTGTGTTATCTTTGTGTATTACATGTAAATCAAGCCAAGGGCTTATTTTGTATAAAGAGTTAGAACTCTTCTTTTGTTGAACCCAAGTGTTGACATGGAAAGTTGTAAGCCTGTAGGGCATTTACTTTTGTTGTCAACATGTAATACTTTTGTACTGAACACTCTGATGTATGGAATATATTGTCATTTTCTTGTATCATGAATGTATGAATTATGGGTTTATTTTGAGGGCGTTACAACTTGGTATCAGAGCGTACCGGATTTGAATACTTTGGGTACGTGGGAAGTGGTTAGTACCACAATGGGTTTGTCTCACTTGTTAGAGACTTAGGTGTAATGTCATGTACTTATATGATAACATGTTTATGTGACTATATGGGTATGGGATTTAGTTTCTAGGATGTTGATTGGATCCTTGGGTTTCTGGGAGTCCTGTTGGAAAAGCACTTGATTAATGCTATTTTTAACCGGAACTCTAGCAACGCCATGGGACTGTCACTATCCGGAAATGAAATTCGTAAGTGCTTATGTGATTATGTGCTTACGTGGAGTGAATTACAATTTTCCATGTATTAGGACGCGAGTGAAATAGCTTCGGCACATTTGTGAATGTGTTAATGTTTTCGTTACCTTTATTAGGATGTCAGGACGAGGATGTGGTGGTAGGCGAGATAGGCCTAGGAGGCAGGAGATGCCTATACCAAATGAGATTCCGGCGCAGCAGGAGGGAGTTGGTCAGGCCAATGTGGCCGAGCCAGTAGGTCAGCAGGCCATGGGTGCCTTAGCCCGCGAGATGGCAGGAGCTTTAAAGGAATCTATGGACATTCTCAGGGCTGAGAATCAAGTCCAAGCCCATGTTACTGAGGCAGGGCCGTCCTTTTTGAAGAGGAAGTTCTTCCGGTCGAATCCGGACGAGTTTGTGGGTGATCTGAAAGAGCCACTTAAGGCTGATGAGTGGCTTGAGCAGATGACGAAGATGTTTGAGATGCTTGGCATCGAAGACGGGGCATTGAAGGTAACCTTGGCGTCTTTCCAGTTGAAGAGAGACGCGGGTCAGTGGTGGAAGTTCGTGCGAGGTCGTATTGGAGGGACGTGGGAGGCTTTCGTTGCTGCCTTTCAGGAGAAGTTTCTGTCTCCCGCTGTCAGGGAGAAGTTGAAGGATCAGTTCTGTTAGCTCAAGCAGCTGAGTACACCAGTGGCCGAGTTTGAGGCCGCATTTACTAGCTTATCTAGGTTTGCACCTGAGCTAGCAGCGTTTGAGGAATGTCGTTGTCTTGAATTTGAGAAGAAATTAAGGATCGGGCTCAAGATGAGAGTTGCGAGGTCCATGACTTGGGAGTATGGACACCATGTGGATGCTACGGCCCATATGGAGATTATTATGCACGAGGAGGAGGAGAGGATGAGGGGCTCCAAGAGGTGTCAGGATGGCTAGGGGGATGGTAGGAGGCAGAGGAGTTCTAACCCTCAGCAGTCTCAGGGTGCTTTTGTGAGGTATACCTTTCCAGTGCCGAGTTCAGGCTCTAGGAGAGGCAGACAAGGAGACTTTACCTGTTACAAATGTGGCCAACTGGGCCACAAGTCTCCAGCTTGCCCGCAGAAGGGAGGAGGGCAGAGAGCAGCTTCATCTTCGGCTCGTCCTCAAAGCCAGAGTCAGGGCAGAGGTCAGCCGCTCTCTTGTTACCAGTGTGGTCAGGCGGGGCACCTGAAGAGGTTCTGCCCGCAGTTGAGTGGCACATCTGGTGCATCTAGGTCAAGGCAGAGTTATCAGCCGGCACAGTCTGTTCAGGCCTCGAGGGCCAATCAGGGAGCCTCATCGCCTTAGTTTGTACAGCAGTCTTTTGGTCCGAGAGGTGAGCAAGTAGATCAGAGACCTTCAGGGCGCGTGTATATTGTTACCGCGCAGGATCTTGTACCGGCTCCATCGGTTGTGAGAGGTACCTTTTTGTTTTGCAACTCGGTTGCTAATGTGTTGATTGATACGGGTGCATCCCATTCTTTTGTATCTGCTGCATTTGCATCTGTTTTGGGGTTAGATTTGGCACAGTTAGCTTCTCCTATTTGTGTAGTATCACCTATTAGGGATGAGTTGATTTTGAAACAAGGGTGTCGGGGCTGTGATATAGAGGTCGCTGATCGCCAGCTTCCATTTTCTTTCATAGTTATGGCTATGTCGGGTTTTGATGTGATTTTGGATATAGGCTGGTTATCGTCATACCGGGCTGTTATTAATTGTTACCGCCAGAGGGTCACTGTATGTACCTTGAGCGGGGATTGTTTCCATTTCTTGGGGTATCGGGTTGGTCGTGTTTTGCCACCAGTGTATGATCCGCGAGGGCAGAGTGAGCTTAGTGGTCTTCTCGCTAGCTTTATGAGTGGTGAGTGTGATGAGATCCAGATTGAGTTGCCCAGAGTGGTTTGTGAGTATTCGGACGTCTTTCTCGAGGATCTTGTTAGTTTGCCACCCCATCGAGAGGTGGGGTTTTCTATTGATTTAGTGCCCGGCACGATGCTGATTTCTATGGCATCGTATCGTTTTGCCCCAGCCGAGTTGAGTGAGTTGAAGATTCAACTCCAGGAGTTGCTAGATAAGGGTTTTATTCACCCTAGTACATCGTCGTGGGGAGCACCGGCCCTCTTTGCTAAAAAGAAAGATGGGGCTTTGAGACTTTGTATTGACTACCGGAGGTTGAATCGGGCTACGGTTAAGAACAAATACCCTATGCCTTGTATAGATGATTTGTTTGACCAGTTGAAAGGGTCTCGTTGTTTCTCTAAGATAGATTTGAGATCGGGCTACCATCAGTTGAGGGTCAGGGAGGAAGATATCCCGAAGACAGCATTCCATACACGGTATGGCCATTATGAGTTTCTAGTGATGCCTTTTGGGCTCACCAATGCATCGGCAGTGTTTATGGACTTGATGAACCGGATCTTCCGGGAATTCTTAGATCGCTTTGTGGTCGTTTTTGTGGACGACATTCTGATTTATTCACCTTCGGAGGAGGAGCACGAGGAACACTTGAGAGTGGTGCTTGAGTTGCTTAGAGCCCATAAGTTGTATGCTATGTTTGGGAAGTGTGAGTTCTGGCTAAGAGATGTTAAGTTCTTAGGCCATGTAGTCTCCGAGGAAGGGGTATCTGTTGATACATCCAAGATAGAAGCAGTGTAGGATTTGGCATAGCCTAAGAGTGTTTTTGAGATCCGTAATTTTTTGGGATTAGCTAGGTATTACCGCCGATTTGTGAAAGATTTCTCCAGGCTAGCTTCGCCTTTGACTAGATTGACACGGAAATGGGTCAAATTTGTGTGGAGTGAGACTTGTGAAAAGTCATTCCAAAAGTTGAAAGTTAGACTTACCATCGCTCCGATTTTGATTATTCTGGAGAGAGGCTTGGGTTATGCGGTTTATTGTGATGCTTCAAGAGAGGGTTTGGGTTGTGTGCTGATGCAAGAGAGAAAAGTGGTAGCCTATGGCTCGCGGATGTTGAAATTACACGAGAGGAATTACCCTACACATGACCTAGAGTTAGCAGCTGTGATTTTTGCCTTGAAGATTTGGAGGCACTACCTGTATGGTGAGAGATTCGAGGTGTTCTCGGATCATAAGAGTTTGAAGTATCTGTTTACACAGCAGGACTTGAACTTGAGGCAGAGGAGGTGGATGGAGTTTATTAAGGATTACGACTTCGAGTTGCATTACCATTCGGGGAAGGCCAATGTTGTGGCCGATGCCCTTAACAGGAAATCCATTAGTGATGTAGCTTGTATAGCCATCCGGGAGTGGGAAATGTTGGGTGCACTTGGCGAGTTTGATTTGCTTCTGGGTAAATCTGTTGAGGCTGCTGCCTTGTTTTCTGTAGTTGCGCAGCCTACACTTGTGAATCGAGTGTTAGAGGCACAGGGGAGTGACCTTGAGGCAAAATCCTCCGGGAGAAAATCTCCAGTGGGAAGGTTGAGAAGGGTTTGACTGTGTATCCCAACCGGAGTGTGAGATACTGTAGACACCCCATTTTTGACCGCCCTCGAGACTTGGGCGTTACTGATGGTTTGCTCGGTGATGAAAGGTGTGCAGGGGAAAGGTTCAATTTCTTCAGCAAGGAGAGAGAGAAATCTCAACTTCACACCCCATTTTGGACCAAAATTATTTTGGATGATTTTTAGACCTTAAAACCCTCTCTTTCAAAACATTTTTGAAATTAAATTCCCACGATGTTCCGACGCTCGCATTTCGGTAAATGTTACGCTTTTCGATAAACCGAGCAAGGACAAAGTGGAGATGAATGAAAGAGAGATGAAATCTTTGAAAAATCTTTCAAAACACCTTACTTAGGGGTTTGAAGTTGAAGAAAAGAGGAGAAGAGGGGGGAAACCAAGTTGGAGAAGAAGTTCGGCATGAATCCGGGTAGAAGAGGGTCGAGCAGCCCTCGCTGAATCGGGCTTATTCATTTGCATACTTGGATTTTAGCTATGGGGCCACCACCGTTGGAAAGCTTACTTCCGAGGCTTCATTTTGCACTCAAGAATCTCTTAAAGCCAAGTCCGGGTGGGGGAGACATGATCAGTTGAAGGTGGGCATCATCCCGGTTGGATCGAATCTGCGCGGCTTCACCAAAATGGGCATAACTTTTTCCACAGGAGGAATTTTAATGCAAGGTTTGCGCCATTGGAAAGCTAACTTCCGAGGCTTCAATCTAGACATCCACTAGCACTTTTTGACCTCATCAGCCACCCATCGGCCATCCATTTAGCCGACCGGCCAAATAAAAGGCCGACCGGCCAGTAAAAGTAGCCGACCGGCCAATTTTGCTAGCCAACGACCTTCCAGAGTATTCTACAGATTGAATGGATGACAGTTGTGCCAGCTGGAGGGCACAGACTGGATCCTCCATACACGTGTATGGAGGATCTTGGCTCTTGGTTTTGAAGCTTCTAAGAGAAGTCTTACTCCCTTGGCTCTATAAAGCAGGCCCTCCTCTTCCATAATTAGGGTTCTGAAATTCCAGAGGAGACATACACTCTCCCCCCTTGTATCTCTCCATTTTAGCCTCAAAGTATAAGGTTCTTGGCTCCATTCCTACACCAACACCTAGCACTACCCCACCACCTCGATTCCAGGATCTTGGAGGGTCTTCTTAGAGGCTTGGAGGCACCATTTCTCAGTTCAAAAGGCAGCCAAGGAGTAGTCTTCAAGGGTAAGTTCATTTCCCCTCTCTTTTGGCCTTATTTTGTATCATTGGTTAGCCCCATTTGCTTGCTGTTTTGAGCTCCGACCAAAACTGAAAGTGTCATTTTTTTGAGCTATATTCCATGTTTCATTAAGGGCTCATTGTAGTTTGAAGCTTCTTTTGGGCACTTGCTTCATTATCCTCTTGAATGGCATTATTTTGCATGATATTTTTTTAGCCTATGTGTGATCTGTTTTGGAGCATGTCATAAGCTGTAGATAGGCTTATTTTGAGCCCTTCTTCAACATTGAGGAAGGGCTCAACACTGTTGGAGACCTCCATGTATCACTTGCCATTGTACCCCTCTTTGGTCCCCATTTTTGTATGATTTATTAGCTTATTAAGATTCTGTTTTTCGACCTTGATCAGTGCTGAAAGTGGCCATATTTTGACCCCCTTGTCATGTTTCATTGAGGGTCTTTGGCTGTTTGATGAATATTTTGTATACTTTGTGTTATAGCCACTTTTGAGCCTCATCTTGCATGACATTTTGAGTGTGTTTGTATACTATTTTTGGGGCTTCCATAAACTGTAAGTAGTCATATTTTTGGTCCCTCTTCAGTGTTGTAGAAGGGTCTTTTTCTCTGTTTGGGCTTTGCATCTACCACTTGCTTCATTGCCTCCCTTGCGGAGCCATTTTTGTATGCTAATTTAGTCCCACTTGTGCTTACTGTTTGGCCATGCTTTGGACTGTAAAAATGCTTATTTTGGGGCTGCCTTGCTTCTGTCTCTTCATTCCATGTACCAATTATGCATGCTTTGTATAGCTGTAAACCATTTCATGTACCTAGCTTTGCATTTCGGGAGAGATTCCATGCGTCGGGTGTCATTTCGCCTTGTTTCGGGGCTGTGTTTCCCCCCCCCCTTCCTCATTTTGCTACTGATTTTTGCATGTTTGCATTCATATTCCATGTCTTCGCCATGTCTCATTAGAGTGGCATTTCGGTGCCTGAGGTCGGTCCTCGGTTTGCGTGCACGCGTGCACGCATTTCGAGTGTCTTGTTTTCATCTTATGGCCACTGATATGAGTGTGGCTGAGGTCAACTTGTATTGGTGTAAGCCCATTTTGCATTGTGTATGCCATGTTACAATACATTGTGCATGTTCTGTTGTTGCATTGTGTCATGCCTTGCATGCTTGTTCGCATACTCATATTGCATACTTAGCTCGCATGCTTAGGTTGCATTTGCATGCATCCCTTGCCTCTTGATCAAGCATGATAGAGGTTCGGGGCCTTTGATGTGTTTTGGCTTGCATTTCATTTGATATCAGAGTTGCTAACTTGGCTTTTGGGCCATCATGCATTGAAATGCGTGATTGATGGCCCGGGGATCGAGGGCCATGCTCCCTTGAGTCGTTGCATGATAGGGAGTGTGTTCATGCACACATTTGCTTGAAATTCCATGCCATACACTGCTTGCCCTCTGCTGCTGTCAATTGCAGGTTCTGCAGGAAGTTTTGGCCGGTCGGCTACATAGAGTGCCAACCGGCTAGGATTTTTGGCCGATAACTTCATCAGAGGCCGGTGACCTTTTCCCATGGCCGGTGGCCATCCCTTCCAGCCGGTGGTGTTCTACAGTGTGCAAGAACCTGTCCTGAGATTTGTGCAATTTTCAGAGAAGCTAAGCAGTGAAAACAGAGGCAACAGTGCTATGGCAGCGAGTTTCCGGCAAGGCGTCAAACATGCATCATTCGCGCATCTCGAGGCGGGGCTGCGGCCTTTTCCCTTTTGCATTTAATTTGTTAATTAATTAGAAGTTTTGTAATAATTAGTTAGCTAGGATAGTTGATTTATTATTCGGACTGTATTATTCTTTTGGTCCCTCCGTGTGAGGGCGTATTTGTAATAAGTGTGGGTGAGTGGTGTGTGCATGTCTTCCAACCCCACTTCTTTCTTCCCTTTTATTTACCTGCTTACGATGGTAGATTAGGGCATGTTTAAATTTAGCATACCTTATGCAATGCATGCGTGCATCCATGCATTTGTTTACATGCACCGGGCTCGGCGCATCATACAAACTGCATTGTATTTTCAATTCCAAATTGAATACATGCATCATTGATTGCATTCCACATGCCATGTTTAGGATTGCCGAGCCTACTCTAATTGCATCCTGTATGTGTTGCATTAGTCAAATTAACATGAACTAGGACCATGCATGTTTGCTAACTAGTTTATTGTTTTGGCACGGAGTACGATGTAAGTATTTTTGCTTTAGCATATCGCATGCGTGTGAATGTTGCCATGACAGTATGCTTACCATGTGGCTAAGTGCTTATATGAGATAAACTGTTTGAATGCCTGTGGGTGAAGGTTGAATTGTTTGAGTTGGAAAAACTCGTTGAAATCCGTGTTTTAGCCTACTTGCGAGTAGCAAATTCCAAAGCATTTTCGAAACAAACGGATATGCAATGCTTGTTTCCAAATTAGGCAATCTAGTCTATATTTGTTTGCTGTACGCATAACATAGTAATTCTAGGCTAATAACCGGAATAAGAACACGTAACGTTTTCAAAATCGGATATCATGGTTAGTAGAGGCCGGTCTTCGGACCAGGCGAAAGGGGGTGCTCATAGCTGACCTTCCCCGATCGTACCCAAGCTCCCGAGCCAAGACAACTTTGGTGATAACGGACACGTGGCCTTCGGCACCGAGTCAGGGTTTCCTAAATTTCCCATTTTTAAAAAATATTTAGGTGGCGACTCTGTATCTGGCAAAGCAGTCCATGTTTGGCACTTCTTTCAAAAATCTGTTTTTCTCAAAACGATTTGCCAGATTTGGACTCTTTGGTTCAGATTTAGAACCGTAACACAAAGGAGTCTGAACTGTAGCGAGGTCCCCGCGGGCATGTTACAGTTTTTGGCGACTCTGCTGGGGACTTTTAGAGAGCTTGACTCGAACTCGTGATATCCTGTTGATTTCATTTATGTGTCTCTTTGCATTGCATGTGCATTGGTGCGCCTAGGACACCGTGTTTGCCATCTGCCATTCCTGAACGGTTTGCTGGAGGCTTGTCTTGTCAAGGCACGACCATAAGGCTGACCGGTTATGGGCTCTGACAGTATGGGAACACAAACCCCGGTTTTACCGGGGCACCCTTTTTGACCATTCGACCTAGTGCATATCGGAATCCATAGTGACCATTCCAAACTAGGACAGGTTGCTTACCCGATATAGGTTGTTTGAAACCGCTGCGTGCGTAGTGAAACCCTAGCTCCTGACAAAATAGGACAGGGAAACCCTACCCCAACATAGGGGTGTATTGGCTCTCATTTACTTGCTATGTGCTTTTAGAGTGTATCTCTACAGGGAATGCATATACCAGTTTGCGAGTCTGGGTATCCGGCCTGCGGGCACCAGTATCAGTATTTTGAGAATCAGTTATATCTGCGGGTATCAGATTCAGATTTGGGGCAGTGATTTCAGGGGAACAGTGATCAGGAATAGAATACAGTCGTTCAGCTTTGCTCGTATCCATTCCAGTGAAGTTGAGCTGAGATGCTGTCTGTTTTCTCTTTTGCTAGGGTAGTCCT
>JAPPVO010004588.1:0-31586 GCA_030407325.1 Camellia japonica
CACACAGCTTCCTTGTGACAAATAGGATCTGTGGGGATAAACGACATGTAATTAGCACACCTAAGTTGGGAGTTAGAGTAAAAAATGTCATAAACTTAATCGAAAAAGGGCGTTCGGGAGGTGAAAATGCAAAAAAGCCCGTGAACTACTCTATGGATGTCACGGGTAGCTTCTTCGTGATAAAAAGGACCTATGGGGATAGACAACTTGTAGTTAGCACACCTAGGTTAGGAGTTAGAGTCGAAAACACATTAAACTTTGTCGAAAAAAGGCATTTGGGGGTCGAAAAAGCAAAACAACTCCCGAACTACTCTATGGATGTCATGGACAAATTCCTTGTGAAAAATAGAACCTTTGGGGACAGATGGCATGTAATTAGCACACCTAAGTTGGGTGTTAGAGTCGAAAATGTCTTAAACTTAGTTGAAAAAGGTCGTTCGGGGGGTGAAAATGCAAAATAGCCCGTGAACCACTCTATGGGTGTCACAAGTAGCTTTCTCATGACAAATAGGACTTATGGGGATAGACGACATGTAGTTAGCACACCTACGTTGGGAGTTAGAGTAAAAAACGTGTTCAACTTAGTCGAAAAAGGGCGTTCAAGGGGCGAAAACGTAAAACAATCCGTGAACCACTCTATAGATGTCACAGGCAGCTTCCTTGTGACAAATAGGACCTGTGGGGACATATGACATGTAGTTAGCACACCCAGGTTGGGAGTTAGTGATTGGTATGTTGAATAATGACTAAATTATATATTAAGTGATTTGTTCATGTTACATAGAAAGTAGGGAATAAAAATAAAGGATAAATTACTACCAATAACAAGCATATAGACATTAAAGAGCTGCGTGTTCTCATTAAAGTGAGGTTGGCTATTTGGTGGAAATCCCATTCTCCTAGGATAGAGAGGCTGAGGAGGAGGAGGGAGGAGATAGGAGTTACACATACAACTAATACTAGTCAGAGGCATTAGAATTTTAGCATCAGTAGCATTGGGGAAAAAAAAAAAGATGATTACCAAAATAACACATTTATCTGGTGAATATAATTTTTTTGGCAATTCTTGCAACTTTGTTATAACACCAAATTTCCAAGACTAACATGGAATGCCACAATCAGCCTTTCTGAGTATTTCACAGAGATTAATTGTACATAACATGACTCATGGCTGAAAAGGTAAATTAGAAATCAATTTAGTTGCTGTCATTGATCATTCTTCAACATTTGTACCATCATTACACACAAAAAGAATCAAAGAATCCCATTATTAACCTAACTACACCCCTTGTTTCCCCAGAAAAATAATAAAGAAGAGGAATGCTAGCTACCATTATTATAGACTTCTCCACCCTATGTTAAGCCCACCAACCATCAACAAAATCTTTACCCAATACTTGTTAAAGAGAACCTTACTTGATACAAGTTTGAAACCAAATCATGTACTGAATAAGAAAACCTAGAAGAATTGTATTTGAAGGTACTCTAAATTTTACCATTTTCTTAAAAATTGAAACCTACCCACCAATCAAACAAACCACCTATTTTCTAGCATAATCCACTGTAATCCCCACCATTTCATCAACCCTGGACCACATCTTCCATACACGGGAGCACAAAATTAACACGTTCAATGATCTGATTTATTCATATATAAAAAAAAAAAAAATTGCATTCCAACTTTGATTTACAAAACACAAATAAAGTATCAACATTCCCACCCAAAACCCTTATTCACAATCAAACACTATATTTATATAATTCCACTAATAATAATCATAATCATAATCATAAATATATACAAACATATCTTATGAATGACATATGAAAGGGGCATTAAAAAGAGAGAGAGAGAGAGAGAGAGAGAGAGAGAGAGAGAGAGAGAGAGAGAGAGAGAGAGAGAGAACTCACCAGAAGTTTGAAGATTCAAAAGAGACAAACTTCAATGTGAATGTTGAGTGAGTAACAATGGTGATTTTGGAGCTGGAAATCGAATTAGGGCTAATGAATCAAAAAGAGAGGCAAAGCGAATTGAAAAAGGAAGAGTCTGATATGTTTGGAAATTCAATCCTCTTTGGAAGAAGTCGTGCCTGTTCATGATAGTAGTAGAAGAGAAAAAGGTGCCAATTTTGGGATATATTTTTATATAAAAACAATATATTCAAAAAATATATATATAATTACACTTAATTGAAAAGTAACATAAAAAATAAATATTATCACACTCAATCAAACCAAGTGTGATTAAATTATCAATCTAATTTTTTTTATCACACTTTCAATAAAAGTGAGATATTTTCATTTATCAAAGTGTGATCTTTAACTGTTTTTGTAGTAGTGGGTAGGAGGTTGCCCTCTTCCCTGACTCTGGCTCTGAGGACGAGGCAAAGATGGTGCAGACTATTGCCATTTTCCTCTCTACGGGAAAACTAAAGACTTGTGGCCCAACTGACCACACTTGAAGCAAGTAAATCCACCCAGATTGCCTTTCCCCAAACCTAAACTCGGTACTAGAAAAGTAGATCTAAACTGTGAAGCTTGGGATTGCTGTGGGGTGGAACCCCTTTACCGTTTGTTGTCCTTTGTGTCTCCCTAAACATCCTAGGACCTCTGCTTAGAGGCCCTTATCCACTCTTCCTTTGCTTGATTCATGATCTCTAAGTGAGTCGTCCCCTCCACAAGGCGATTGTAAGCCCTAATCATAGACCCGACCACTTTGAAAAGGAGCCCGGTCCTCAACCTCTTCTGAAACTTGATACAACGACATTCCTATATCGCCACAAGTTTCGGTATAAATCTCGATAGGCTAGTAAAAGCAGCCTCAAACTCGGCTACTAGTGTGTTTAGCTGCTTGAGCTTCAGAAATTGGTCTCTCAACTTCTCCCTGGCAGTGGGTGACAAAAACTTGTCCTAGAAGGCATTAAAAAAAGCCTCCCAAGTCACCCCGATACCCTCTCGTGCATACTTCCACCACTGAACCACATCTCCCTTTAGTTGGAAAGGTCACCCTTAAATCGCTGTCCTCGATGCCAAGTATCTTGAATGTCTTCACCATTTGTTCAAACCACTCATTGGCCTTCAATGGCTCTTTTGGAACCCCTAAAAACTCATTTAGATTTGACCAGAAAAACTCCCTCTTAAAAAACGACGACCATGTTCCTACAACGTGGGACTGGACTTGGCTCTCAGTCCTGAGAATGTCCATGGATTCTTGGAAAGCTCCAGCCATTTTGTAGGCTAAAGCACCCATGGCTTGCTGACCTACTGGCTTAGCCATGTTGGCCTAACAACTCCTTTCTCTTGCATCAGAATATCATCTGGTATTTGCACTTCTTGTCGCCTAGGCTTGCCATGTCTACATCCGCTACGTCCACATTTTGAAATCCTAATAAAGGTAATGCAATTGATTAGCACATTTATAAATATACCAAAGCTAATTCACTCACATCCTAATATGGTGGACAACAAGTAATTCACTCCACATAAGCATCGAATCACATAATCACAAACGAATTTCCTTCCTAGATAATGATCGTTTCACGACATTGCTAGAGTTCCAGTTAGAAATAGCAATGATCAAGTGCTCTTCTATAGATTCCCCATTTTTGACCGCCCTTAAGACTTGGGTGCCTTAGGCTGATCACTCGATGATAAAAGTTATGCTGTACAAATGTTCGATTTCTTCAGCAAGAAGAGCTTCTAAATCCAAACCTTACACCCCATTTTTGACCAAAACTATTTTAGACCTTAAAACTCACTTTTCCAAAATATTTTTCCAAATGTTTCTATGATATTCCAAGGCTCGTATTTCATTTAAAATGTTGCACTTTTTGGTATACCGAGCAAGGACAAAGTGGAAATAAATGGAAGGGAGGCGAACTCTTTGAAAAATCTTTAAAAACTTATATTTATAGGTTTGGATTTGAAGAAAATAGGAGAGGAGGGAAGAAAACTAGTTGCAGAACAAGTTAGGCATCAATCCGTTAGAACAGAAATGAGCAGCCTTCACTAAAGTAGGCATATCTCTTTTCAAACTTATAATTTAGATGTGAGGTCATCTCCATTGGAAAGAAGACTTATGGGGCTTCAATTTAGACTCAAGAATGACCTAAATCTGAGTCTGGATAAGGGATATATGCCTATTTGAAGTCGGGCTCGAAAACAGATTTTTAGTTGGCCGCCACTTGTGTCAAAACCAGATATTTTCTACTAATTCCCCCACAAGTTGATGCATGATACCAACTATATGTATATAGATATTTCCGACCTAGGCTTATGTTTTTCTATATATACTTGACCTCCCCTCTTGAAATTCCAAAAACTCCAAAACTTGCATAGCACACACTCTCTCTATATCTTGCAACCTATACTCACTCTCTCTACACTTCCTAAACCAAAAATTTAGCTCTTCTTGCTAAGGTTCTTGAGCTCAAATTTCTGCCTTTGAGAGTGAGAACTTGTGAATTTGTTAACAAAAGAGTTACCTTGCTTCAAGAGGTATAATTTTGAGTATCTCTTCACTACTTCTTCCCTATCTTTTCTTGCTATTTTTCAACTATTTTTATGGGCTGAAGCTTGTGGTTCAAAGCCATTAAAGGTAGAGGGGTTGACTACTCTTCTTTGAACCTTGTCTTCTAGGCTTTTACCCTTGTGTTTCCCATCTTTTCATCAACTTTTTTTGAGCTTTTTACCACTGATTTTCAGAGGTTTTCAGAGGCTAAAAAAGTGGTTTTGAAGACTAAAAACTGGAGGGGTTAGCCACCCCTCCTCATGCTTGTTTACTAGCTCAATTTCTTAATTATTTTAGCTTACTCTTTCAACTATTTTCACTTCATTTCCAGCACTATTTTAGCTTCATTTAGGATGTTTTTATGTGTTTTCTTAATTTATGTTTTGTATAGTATGCTTGTAGTGTAATGGTCCTCATAGGTTTGGTGTTTTAGGCCTTAACCACCAACCTATTTGAGTTGATAGCATTTATTTCAAGTTTTCCATACTTGTGATCACTTTTAATCATCTCTGCAACCTCTTTCACTTCTTGGATTTTCCTGTGTTTTGAGAGTTGTTTCAACCAATTGATTGTTTAAGCTTGAGATTGAGATTGTTGTGCTTAATGGTTTAATCTCTTCGGAGGTTCACTACTAATGGCATGACATCTCTCTCATGCCTAAAACAACCTTTTGTTTGACACTTCTTTCCATTAGAGGACTTAATCTTCATTTTTGGACTAAATGAATTAAGGAATGGAAATGTAATTAAAAGAGGTATTAAAATTAGAATAAAATGGAACAAGATAATAAAATCAAGCTTGGGTTCAATCAGACGTTAATTGAACCTATTGAGTCTTGAGTTGTTTCATACTTGTTAGTGATGAAAACGGTTCAAGAGTCAATGTCAACCCCTTCCTTTGATCAATCCATGATAGGGAAGAGGTTTTGTTGGTCTTTCCTTACCATTTATTGAAATTGTATCCCTTGATTCATAAGTCATCGCGCAATAAAATTCGCTGATTGATGGCTTGCAAGTCGAGCCTACTCCTTCTTTGACCTATTTGATGATAAGGAGAGGCAGGGTGGACCGACATCCCCTGAGAATGCTCTGTTTGTGCTTTGTTTGAAATCTGTTGCAGTAGGAGAAACCTAACATTAGTTGGCGGCAGGCTACTATTTGTGGCCGGCTGGCCAATTTTGCCCACCAAGCAGTACCCCTTTTTATTTTTTATTTTTTTTATAGAACAGAGCAGAGGCTGAGGTAAAATAGTGCAAGTTTCTAGCTGCAAAACACAACCCTCTTGGTACCAAAACGGAGAGCATTTTCGAGTGGAAATCCGCATCCATGTATGAACCTTCCCTGAATTCTCGGGGCCCGTTAACTAGTGGACTTGTAAATTACTTAGTTTAATAGCTAGTTTATTTTGTGTTGTATTTAATTAATTAGCTAGAGTAGTTAGTTAATTTGTGGTGCTGTAATAATTAGCTAGTCTAGTTAATGTATTTAATTTGGTTTGTAATGGCTAGTTAATTAGCTTAGTTAGGACATTCATTTGGACCCTCCTGCGTAAGGGCAAATATGTAATAACGTGTATGTCTTCCAACCCTACATCTTTCTCCCTTTTATTTACCCGCTTATGATGGTAGAATAGAGCATCATATTTACTTAGCATTTTTCATCATTTGCATCCATTTGTCTTGCATGCACAAAGACTCGGTTCATCATGCTAACACACATTGTCGTTTCTTATTTCTTACTTGAAAATGTGCTTAACTGCATGCTATCAAGGTGATTCACATGTCATAGCTAGTAGCCGAGCTTATTAGTTGCATATTGCCTATGTTACATTAGTCATGTTGCATTAGTTAGGAACATGCATATTTTCTAATTATTTTATTTTGTTTGGCTTGCCTTGGAGTACTAGGTGAATAGTTATTGCTTTAGCATGTTGCATGAGTGTGATTGTTGCCATATCAAGCATGATTACCATGAGGCTAAGTGCTTAAATGATGTACCTATTTTGAATGCCTGTGGATGAAGACTATTTGCTTGAATTGGGACAATTTGAGTAATGTACATATGATATCATTTTTTCAAGTGGTATATATTCAAATAATTTTCAAACAAACATGAAATCTAAATGTTCCAATTTTTGCAAATTAGTCTATATTTGTGTGTGCGTCACATGGTAAAGATAGCCTAATAATCGGAACATGAGCATATAACATAAATAAGAATCACATCATGATTAGTAAAGGTCGATCTTTGATTGGGTGATCGGGGGTGCTCAATTCATGACCTTCCCCTCTCGTACCTAAGTTTCCAAGCTGAGACACTTTGGTGATGATGGATAAGTGGCCTTTGCCACGAGTCTAGGGTTTCCTATATTTTCCAAAAATATTTAGGTGCCGACTCTGTAATCTGGCAAAGCAGTCCATTTTTGGTATTTTGATTCAAAACCAATTTCCAAAAGATTTACCGGATTTAGACTCTTTTGTGTTTATCTAATTCACATTGCACTTGTGGAATCAGATTTAGAATCATGGGAGTCCGAATTGTAGGGCTAGTCGTCTCCAAAGGAGCACGAAAAGTCGAGCTATAGTTTCTGGCGACTCTGTTGGGGACTTAGAGAACTTGACTCAGACTTCATGATGTGAAATTTTATCTACATTTATATGTTCTTTGCATTGCATTTGCATTGGTGCGCTTAAGTCACTTTGTTTGCTATTTGCTATTCCTGGACGGTTCACCGGAGGCTTGCCCAAAAGTTTGCCAAAAGGCTGACCGGTCGTGGGCTTTGCTATGTTGGGAACACTACCCTTGGATCTGGGCTACCGTTGTTTCGTTTGATCCTCCTTCATTTTCTTGTGTGTGTGTGAGAAGGTATATTAGGTAGTCTTGCTGAGGTACCGCCTTTGACTATTTGGCCTAGCTGCATATAGTAAAGCCATAGTGACTGTTGAAACTTAGGACATGATGCTCACCCGTATGCAGGATTTTGTGAAACTGCTTGTTTGAAGTAGTGAAACCCTAGATTATTCCAAGGCTAGGACAGGGAAACCTTAACCTCTCATAGGGGTGTTTTGAGTGCTTTTGTGCAAAATATGAAATCTTTGGAAATGTGTGAGGCAATCCTGGGAGAGTCTTAATCTTGAGACGATTCTTTTCAAACTTGGGGGTCATATCAGAATTAGAATTTGGGTCAAAATCTAGGGGTTTGTGTTTGATATGGGCGAATTTTCAGCAAAACAAGAACCAAGGCCAAAAATTGTATCTTTCTTTGCTTTGCCTGGCATACCTGTTATCCTGATTTGATGGGGCATTTGTTTTTTAAAATGCCAAATTTGTCTGAGCCAGAGAAAGAGCAGTACCCAATTTAGCAAAGGCCAAGTCCAATCCAACTTGGAAAGTTTTAACCCAACACAGTCTATCCAATCCAAGAAAAAACCCATTCAACAAAGGTCCAGTCCATTTGATCCCCAAAAAGCCAACTCAGAAAAGATCCATCAAATACTGAAAGACCCATTCTAAAAAGCCCAATCTAGTCAAACCCCGTCTAGACTAATCCAATCCAGATACATCAATGCAAATTGGGTCAAAATCTTGTTAGTCAGCTCTCAACTTACACCCATCCATTTCCTCGATTGCCAACTCAGCAGACCCATGATGGCACAGAGTCCAGAAGAAGCTGTGGCCATGATGACGGCCCGAAACTAGGGAATTGCCATGCAGGATGAGACCAATGCTGACATGCAACGCTCATCTGGGGCATCTACTGCACATCCAGTCCTGGGCCCCTAGTTGAAATTTGATCCACCCTCGCCAGTTGAAGATTTGCAAGGTCCAGATCCTCGAGAAAGGTTGGCTCAAGTTCGATTTTCCAGACCCCTGGTGTAGCCTAATGAAGGGGTTTTTCCCCTTGATATTAATGATCTCGACCCAACCTTGTTAAAAATTGCTAACCTTGAGAAGCAATTCAAAAAGGCACAGAGACTTAATTCCATTCCTGACAATGAGGATGGGTACACCGAGGTTACCATAAGGCTCCCAGACAGATTTAAAATGCCACACATTGACCATTTTGACGGGTTTGGAGATCCTATGGTACATATCCGACTTTTCTTGGACATCTTGAAACCGATGGGTTTGACTAAGCCTTAGAAACTCTCTTTGTATGGAAGAACCCTGTCGGGGTATAGTAGCTAATTGGTATGCCAAGTTGGAGGATAAAGTGAAGCAGAGTTGGGAAGATTTGGCTGAGACATTTGTCAATCAGTATTCTTACAATGCCCAAATTAAAATGACTACCCAGAGCTTGAAGCAACCCACCAGAATCCTAAAGTACCTTTTGTGGAATTTGTTGCAAGGTGGAGAGCAAAGGCAGCACAAATGACAGATCGACCTTTTGAGAGGGACCAAGTGTGGATAGTAGTGCGGAACCTTAAGCCTGATATGTTGCAAAATTAATAGTCGCTCCACTATTCACTTTCAAAAATTTGCATGAACTAGGGATTTAGATTGAGAGCGCATTTAACAGAGGGATTATTCTAGAGCAAGCAAAACCAACAAGGAGGGTGTTTTCCGGGAGTACCAATGCTAGAGGTAGCACTATTCCCAAACCCACTGAAATCAATACCATTGCCACCAATCCCAAAACTGCCGACCCCTTTGCTAATGCCAATCCACAAACATCCAGCCCAACCCGAGCTTGAGGCAAAGCTTTCACCCCCTATATATGAGCCTAACTAGTGCACTAAAAGTTCTGATGAAAAGAGGGTATCTCAAACCCCTTGATCCCCAACCTCTTCTTGACCCACTCTCTACTAGACATAACCCTACCAAATACTGTGCATACCATCCACAACACGGTCATGACACCGATCATTGCTACTGCCTTTGTCATGAGATTCAGAATCTTATTGACAACCAGACGATAGCTCCACCTCAAGAACCTAATATTACCACCAACCCACTTCCCATACATAACCAAGTACCTCCTCCTCACCTTAACCTCATCCATACACTACCACCTACCTTCAATCCCAGCATATATGTCACTCCATCCCATCTGCCCAAGCCAGAGGTGTTCATTATTGAAAGTACTAATTTGTGCATGATGGATGCACCCAATCCGGTTCGGGTACGCCAAGAGCGCCAAAAGGCCAAACCCAGTACTACTGAGATGTTGGAAATGATTGAAGACCTCCAAGGAGCGGTGGTAGATTTAACATTTGGGGTTTCGATCCCATAAAAAAACTCCCCAATCTTGGGGTGAGGTACAGCTGAAAAGGGCCAACCTGAAACTATATCAAGTCTGGGTGATGACAGATCAACAACAAATTGGCCTCGCTTTAATATAGCCACCCAATCCCTTGGCCAAGCAAAAGCAAGTGTGTAGCTCGACTTAGTGCTCCTTTCGGAAGATGACAAGCCCTACAGTTCAGATTCCTGTGGTTCTGAATCTATTTCCATAAGTGCAATGTGAAATAGATAAACACAAAATAGTCAAAATTCGGCAAATCTTTTGGAAAATCTATTTTGAATCAAAATGCCAAAAATGGACTGCTTTGTCAAAAACAGAGTCGCCTCCTAAATATTTTTTGGGAAATTTAGGAAACCCGAGACTTGTGCCAAAGGCCACATGTCCGTTATCACCAAAGTTGTCTCGGCTCGGGAACTTAGGTACAAGAGGGGAAGGTCATGAATTGAGCACCTCCACTCGCCAGATCAAAGATCGGCCTCTACTATTCATGATGTGATTCTTATTTACATTATATGCTCTTGTTTCAATTTATTAGGCTAATTTACTATGTGACGCACACAAGTATAGACTAATTTACAAAAATTGGAACATTTGAATTTCATGTTTGTTTTTGAAAAGAGCTTGTGCACGTGCCACTTGAAAAATGGGCTCAAATGTACATTAATCAAACTATCCCAATTCAAGAAATTAGCCTTCATCCATAAGTATTCAAACGTTTATCACATAAGCACTTAGCCTCATGGTGAACATGCGTCATGGTAACAATCACACTTATGCAACATGTTAAAGCAAATAAAAGCTCACTTAGTAGTCCAAGCCAAAAAAAGATGAAAGAGTTAGAAAAAAATGCATGATCCTAACTATGCAATATGACTAATGCAACACATGTGGTATGCAATTACTAGGCTCGGCTATTAATATGGCATGTGAATCAGTTTGATAGCATGCGGTCTAAGCATGTATTCAAAGAATTTAAGCAATAACAATGCAAGTTAGAATGATGCGCTGAGCCTCATGCATGCAAGACAAGTGGATGCAAACATGAGATATGCTAAACGAAATATGATGCTCTAAACTAGCCATCATAAGCAAGTAAATAAAAGGAAGAAAGACGTGGGTTTGGAAGACATAAACATTATTACAATTGTGCCCTCACGCAGGAGGGTCCGAGTAAACTAGCTAAGCTAATTAACTAGCTTTTACAAAACGAATTAACTAATTATTACAAACCGAATAAACTAACTATGCTAGCTAGTTATTACAAAACTAACAATTAATTAACTATTCTATGAACTAACTAATTAATTACACTAATTAATTAATTACAAGTTAGAATTAACTAATTAATTATAACATGAATACAACATTTAAGCTAAGTAATTAAACTAATCAGCCTCGGGGAAGCAAGGAGTATGCTCATGCATGCGCAGAATTTCACCCGAAAAGCCACTGTTCTGTTGCTAGAAGGCCTCTGTTACACAGTTAGAACATTTTCTTTGTTTTTCACCTCAGCCTCTACTCCGCTCTGCTAGAAAAGGACACTGCCTGGTTTTGCAAAAGTAGCCAGCAAGCCAGAAGTGGTGGCCGGCCGGCCACAAAAGGTAGCTTGCTGTCCAAAAAAGTAGGCCTGTCGGCTAGAAAAAGTGGCCGGCAGGCCACAAAAGTTTGGTTCTTCCTGCTGCAACAGAGAGCATACAGAGCAAAAACAAGGTATTCTTAAGGGATGTTTGTGCACCTTACCCCTCTTTATTATCAAACAGCTCAAAGGAGTGGTAAACTTGATTCGCAAGCCATCAATCGATACAATTTCATTGCATGATGGCCTAGGAATTAAGGGGTATAACTTCAATAAATGCAGAAATAAAGACTCTCAAAAACCTCCTCCATATTATGGATTGATCAAGGGAAGTGGTTGACAATGACTCTTTAACCATTTTCATTAGTAATGAGTATGAAACGACTCAAGACTCAAGGGTTCAATTAATGTCCAATTGAACCCTAACCAAGTTATTATCTTGCACCATTTTTTTGTCCCAATTTTATTACTTCATTTTACTTACCAACCATTCCTTAGTTCATTGAGTCCAAAAGTGAGTTTTAAGTCCTCTAATGGAAAGAAGCATCCAACCAAGAGTTGTTTTGGGCATGAGAGAGACATGATGCCATTGGTAACGAACCCCCAAAGGGACTAAATCAATAAGCACAATATTTCAATCTCATGCTTAAACAAACAATTGGCTTGAAGCAACTTACAAAACAAAGAAAAAGCCAAGAAAAGAGAGAGGTTGCAGAAGTGATTAGAGGTGATCACAAGTATGGAAAGCAAGAAATAAATGCTATCAACTCAAATAGGTTGGTGGCTAAGGCGTAAACCTCCAAACCTATGAGGACTACTACACTACAAGCATACAATACAAGGCATAAATGAAACAAACACACTATAATAGTCCTACATGGAGCTAAAACAGTGCTGAAAATGAAAGCAAACTAGCTAAAAAAGGTAAGCTACAACATGGAGCTATGTAAGCTAGTAAACAAGCATAAGGAGGGGAGGCTACCCCCTCCATTTTTGAGACTTCAAAACATGGTTTTTAGCCTTTGAAAAACTCTGAAATTTAGTATTAAAAAGCTAACAAAAAATTGACAAAAAGGTGGGAAACACAAGGGCAAAGGCTTAAGAAGCTAGGTGCAAAGAAGAGTGATCTACCCCTCCACCCTTATTGGCCTTAAACCACAAGTTTCAGCCCAAAAATACAGAGTTTAAAATGCCTAAAACAATCTAAAAATAATAGGAAAGATAGAAAATAAAGCAAAGAAACAAGCCAAGACTTGTACCTCTTGAAGAGGAGAACCCTTTCTAAGCAACAAATCAACACTTACACACCCTCAAGAGCTCAAAGTAGGCTCAAAAGTACCTCAGCTCAAAGACCACAAGGTTTGGTTTAGAGTGTATAGGCAAAGGCTTAAGAATTTGCAAGAGAGAGAGAGAGAGAGAGAGAGAGAGAGAAAATATTTTGCTCCAAATTTTCTAAGCCTAAAAAATGGAAGGGGAGGTCTCCTATTTATAGAAAAACATGAACCTCCCTCAGAAACATCCATACATACACGTGTGGGCAGATGCAAGACCTGTGGAAACAGCTGGCAGAGCTGGCATAAATATCTGTAGAAACACCAAGTGGCCGGCAGGTCCCAGGGTTTTTAGACTTGAAAAACTGTGGTTTTGGTCCAAAACAAGACAAGAGGTGTGTAGGGTTTAAGGGCTCAAAGTTGTGGCATTCCGCTGAGGACTTTGAGCACTTGACAAGCATATACAAATTCATCATTGGGTGTGCTAGTGGTGGCGCCCAAGTTGTAAAGGTGGTCAAGAATGGGGTGTCTACAGTTTCCCCTCTTTGACAGAACTTGAAGTCATGAAATGACGTGAGTGAATGTCAAAGCCGCAAAGACGACCCACTTTGACAAGGCCGTAAGACTTGGGCAAAACAATCAAGACATAAATTAAATTGGTTGCCCTCGCAAACTGCCTACATATCTCTTTGCAGGGAATGAAACCAGCGTAGTTCAGGGGCAAGATGCAGATGACATGCACGAAAAATACTTTGAAAGCTGGACTTATACGCTCCGCGTAGCCGGCTATTTTGAAAACTCAAGATCATGCCAGACGATGGAACAAGCAATGACAGGTGCAATAAGCGATAACAAGATAACAACACGTGAATGAGGAAACATGCAAGGAAAGAAAACACACTCTAACCAATGCTGAAAGCGTGTGACGAGGAAAGAAAACACCACTTAGGGTGAAAATTCACGCGTCTTAAGAAATTAAGAAACAAAAATCGCTCAGGGTCGCATTTCACGCGTCTCAAGATAAAAAATCGCTCAAGGTCGCATTTCACGCGTCCTGAGACACGACACTAAGTACTCAGGGTCGCGTTTCACGCATCCTGAGATAAAAGGAAAATCGCTCAGGGTCGCGTTTCACGCGTCTTAAGAAAAGAGAAAAAACTGCTCAGGGACGCGTGAGATAAGAGAAAAACCACTCAGGGTCACATTTCACGCGTCTTGAGATAAAATCAAAACAGCTCAAGGTCGCATTTCACGTGACCTGAGATAAGAGAAAAACCGCTCAGGGTCACATTTCACGCATTTTGAGAAACCACTATAACCGCTCAGGGTTGCGTTTCACATGTCTTGATATAAAAACAAAATTGCTGAGGGTCGTGTTTCACGCAACCTGAGATAAAAGCAAAACCGCTCAGGGTTGTGTTTCACACATCCTGAGATAAGAGAAAAATCGATCAGGGTCGCGTTTCATGCATCCTAAGATAACAGAAAAACCACTTAGGGTCGCGTTTCACGCGTCCTGAGAAACGACCAAAACCACTTAGGGTCGTGTTTTACGCATCTTGAGATAAAAGCAAAATCGCTCAGGGCCGCGTTTTACGATCCTGAGATAAGAGAAAAACCGCTCAGGGTCGCATTTCACCTATCCTGAGATAAGAGAAAAACCGCTCAGGGTCACATTTCATGCATCCTAAGAAACGAGCAAAACCGCTCAGGGTCGTGTTCCATGTGTCCTGAGATAAATGCAAAACTGCTTAGGGTCGTGTTTCACCCTTCCTGAGATACGAGAAAAACCGCTAAGGGTCACGTTTCATACATCCTGAGATAAAAGAAAAATCGCTCAAGGTCGCTTTTGACGCATCTTGAGAAACGACCAAAATCACTTAGGGTCGCATTTCACGCATCCTAAGATAAAAGCAAAACTGCTCAGGGTCACATTCAACGCGTCTTGAGATAAGAGAAAAACCGCTCAGCGTCGCATTTCACACGTCCTCAAATAAAAGAAAAACCACTCAGGGTCGCATTTCACGAGTCCTGAGAACGACCAAAAGCGTTTAGGGTCGCATTCCATGAGTCTTGAGAAAAAAGCATAACCGCTTAGGGTCGCGTTTCACGCGTCCTGATAAGAGAAAAATCGCTCAGGGTTGCATTTCATGCGTCCTGAGAGATGACCAGAGCCGCTCATGGTCGCTTTTCACCCATCCTGAGATAAAAGAAAAACCGCTCAGGGTCGCGTTTCACACGTCCTGAGGTAAGAGAAAAACCGCTCAGGGTCGTGTTTCACACGTCCTGAGATAAGAGAAAAACTGTTCAGGGTCACGATTCACGCATCTTGAGATAAAAGTAAAACCGCTCAGGCTCGCGTTTCACACATCCTAAGAAAAGAGAAAAACCGTTCAGGTTGAGTTTCATGCGTCTTGAGATAAGAGAAAAACTGCTCAGGGTCGTGTTTCACTCGTCCTGAAAAACGACCAATACTGCTTAGGGTCGCGTTTCACGCATCCTGAGATAAAAAGAAAATCACTCAGGGTCGCTTTTCACGTGTCCTGAGATAAGAGAAAAATCGCTCAGGGTTGCGTTGCACGCGTCTTGAGATAAGCGGAAAACAGCTCAGCGTCGCATTTCACGTGTCTTGTGAAACGCCCAAAATCGCTCAGGGTCGCGTTTCACGCGTTTGGAGAAAAAAACAAAACCACTCAGGGTTGCGTTTCGCTCGTCCTGAGATAAAAACAAAACAGCTTAGGGTTGCGTTTCACACGTCCTGTGATAAGAGCAAAACCACTCAGGGTCGCCTTTCATGCGTCCTGAGATAAGAGAAAAACCGCTCAGGGTCGCGTTTCACTTGTCCTGAGATAAAAGCAAAACCGCTCAAGGTCGCGTTTAACACGTCCTGAGATACTAGAATAACCACTCAAGGTCGCATTTCATGCGTCCTGAGATGAAAGCAAATGCTGCAAAGAGGAATGAGTGTGTGCGATAGATGCACAAAGTGAGCGTGTGCAATAGATGCACAAAATGAACAAGTGCAATAGAGGCACAAAGTGAACAAGCATGTCTATGCAAAAACCAAGAGCATATTCCATGCAAAATTGAAAGCATGTGAAAGCGCACGTTCTAGGCAAAATTGAAAGCATACTCTATGCATGAAGCATGAACGATGCAAGGCACGTGTGCAACATAAGTGTATGTGAAGACATATGTAATTTGACAAGTCGAGCAAAAGTGATGCTCAACGACAACCTCCGACTTACCTCTCGGAGACTTCACAACATGCTAAAAAAGGATACATCTCATTCATATTGGCAAGTGGGACAGATTCACGTGATGGAACGCAGTTTTGAGCTCCCCAAGAATCAATCTGAATGCAAAAAGAACCTTCCATACATTGTTTGGGAAACAGAGGCACAAAACAGTGCCAGGCCACAAATGAGGACCATCGGCCACATGCCGGCCATGAGGGAAGACCGCTGGCCACTAGCCGGTTGCCAGTTAGGCCCGCCGGCCACTAATGTAGCCTGCCGACCACCAATAGTGGCCTACCAGCCACCCGTGCCATTTCGGGGGCAAAACAACCATTTTGCTTCAGGTCTTTAAAAACACACCTCCACACTTCATTTTCTCACTCCCACACCTCTGAAAACCCCCCTCTCTCTCTCTCTAGGTGCTTCCTCTCTCTAGATTTGTGCTTTATATGCATTTTCCAACGCCCCACGTAGACTTTTTTCGTAAAACACCCTTGATTCTCTGCACTTTGAACCGGCCAGATTTTGTTTTTGTCGATTTTCTTGCATTTTCACCACTTTAGGTTTGTTCCCCTTGAGTTTCTCTCAGGTTTTGTGAACTTTCCTGGGTTTTGACTTTTTCTCTCATTTTCTCTCTGCTAGGGTTGACTTTTTCCAAGTTTTCTCTCTTTCCTCCATTTTTCTTCATTTTTCACCCACTTTTCAGATAGCGGACGACATTCCAGATGATGGTGCTCCTCCCGAGGTTCCACCTCCACTATCGCCCCCTGTTGAGCTCAAGGAGTCGGTTGTCACCGAAGCTGGTGATGCAGCAGAGGGCATTGCAGCTGACCTTGAGGCAGAGTTCGCTCCAGGGCTCGAGCCTGAGCCACTACCACTAGGGATACAACCCTTTGATCCGATGACTTATCATCCTCGCACACACCTACTGCCGCCTAGAGGCATCAGGCGCTTCAGTGATTTGGCTAGGGGCATGCAAGAGGACGTTCTACTAAGAGAGCCGGACTCCCACCTTTCTTGCAGCGCCACAGAGGTAAGAACTCTATTTTTAGTCTTTGTGGTTTCCATTACCTACATTTCTTGCACTACCTTTTATTTGAATGCTCTTTTATCACTGTCTTTCATCTGATCATCTGATTCACTCTTTCTTTGCCACAGGGGGACTCCCATTTGTACAGAGGGTATGAAGTAGTGACAGCCAGAGATTGGTATTATGAGCTCCCGCTGGTGTTCGCGACATTATTGATGAGGCTGGCTTTGGCCTATTTTGCTCCCGGCTCTTACGACACATAGCGAGCCAGGCTCTTCTTAAAGCGTTGGTGGAGAGGTAGTGGGATACCACCAACTCTTTCCACCTCTCGTCCGCTGGGGAGATGACAATGACTCTTTACAATTTCTCTATGATCACAGGCTTAGGAGTAGGGGGTGATCGCGCCCACCTATATCTAGACTAGTGATGGTGAGATACAACTAGTTCTTTGAGCACTTTTGTAGGAGTGAGCCCGAGACATCGGAGGAGGTAGAGCAGTATGCCCGGGGATTCCTGATGTTCCTCTTTCGTACCACCTTGTTTGCGAATAGGTGGAACACCATAGGCTTGTACTTACTGAGCGCCCTAGTGACCTCGCCCCGGGTTCGATTCTACGACTGGGGTGGAGCTAGCCTCGCCACAATCTACAGCTACATGAGTTTCACTTTCCGTATGATGAGAGAGTAGATCAGAGGCTATTGGAGAGCCTGGGAGGTATGCACTTAACTTTCAATTCTATTACTTGTGCTTTTTGCTTTACATTTTCTGCTTTATCTTTGTTAAATATCTATCCATGCACTATGCTTTATGCTGTACACTTTCTGTATCTATTCACACACTATGCTTTCTGCTTTGCGCTTTCTATATCTGTTCACACTGTTTGACAAGACCACTGACCTTTTCCTTGTAGTTATGGGTTTTTGCTTATTTCCCAGCCCTTGCTCCAAAGTCAATAAATGAGCTCCCCCCCGTCGTGCCTTACTCCCGATGGTATGACGGTCGATGTCGGCGCTGGAGCCGAGATGACACAACCTTTGCCTTCTTCCGTCGATATTTCAATACGGTGGTTGCCGACGAGGTAACTGTAGACACCCCATTTTTGACCGTCTTCAAGACTTAGACGTCACCGCTTGAACACTCGGTGATCATCCATGTTTGTGTTCGTCTTGAGTTCCCGAAGGTCTCGGCTATGCGCCTTACCTCAGGATCTCTCGACTCGGTTGTTTCGTGTCTGGTTTTGCGACAAACACTTGTGTTTTGCCTTTGAGGGGCAGGGTAGGGCTTGTTGACCATCCCCACCCATCACCGGCCATGGCTTGAAGCCACCGGCTGTGTTTTGTTGCCACCGGACAAATGTTTGGCCGGCCGGCACTATAGATGGCCGACCGGCTATCTTTCTTTGGTCAATTGCAATTTTGGCCGGCCGACTACTGTGCATCTGCTTTTGTAGATATTTTTGTGCAGCTGGCATACACTTTCACCCCCTCCATACACGTGTATGGAGGGATTTCTCTCTTGTTAGCTTCCTTTGGAAGCTTTACAAGACTAATTGTCTATAAAAGAGGGGCTCTTCTCTCTTGTTGAGGAGTTAGACAATTTAGACAACATTTTCAGAGCTTGAGCTTTAGGGTTACGGTTTACATATATCCTCTATCTCTATGTCTCTCTCTCTTGTGTTTAGTGTGTGTTTAGTCTCATTTTTGTGCACAAACACCCACCATCACACCTTTTCTTGGTTGCTGAGGTACCAGAGGTCTTTCCTTGAAGCTTTTGGACTGGCTTGGAACCAAAAAAAACTGCTGGAACATTATTTGTGAAGAGGGTCTACAAGGGTAAGAAACTTGTCCCTTTTTACCCCATTTTTGCAAAGCTTTTTAGCCTACCTTCCATCTGTTTTTGAGCTTAGCATATAACATATAAAAGTCTTGTTTTTCTGCTCTAAATAGTTTGTCAAGGGTGTTTTAAGCTTTGGGGTTGTTTGACCCCTCTTAAGGCTTGTTTGGCCTTTGTTTTGTGCCATTTTGGTTGAGCTCCGGGACCATTGTGTTTGGGCCTCCTCACCACTGAAATCTTGAGGGATTTCAGAGGTGAGGATGGTTCCTTGAGGTCCTAGAATGGAGAGGGCCACCCCCTCTCCTTGTTGTCCTTGAAAAGGGCCATTTTTGCCTCTTTAGTGAGCACCATGTTTAGGTTCATGTTGGCCATGCCTTGACTGATTTTCATGCTTATTATGTCATAATATAGCATTGTGTTTAGTTGGTTTGGACACACCTTGCATGTCTTGCATACATGTCTTGTAATGCCATCATTTAGCCTTAACATGCATCTAGGCTTTGACCCTTGTTCAAGCATGTTTTAGGCCTAGCTTTGTGAAGCTTTTGTACTTGATTTTCCGTGGTTAAGGTCTGCCCTTAGTTGTTTTAGTCATGTTTGCCATGTATTGCATAGCCCCTTTGCATTGTTTAGCTTGTAGGCTTTAAGTGTGTAAGGTGTTGAGCATACATTGGTTGATCTATTTTAGTGGTTTGGCACCACTTATAGCACCATTTCAGTCCTCATGACATGCTTGCATGCTTGCCTTTGATGCTCTTTTGATGCCTTATGAGGTTGTGCCCTATGCTGCATGTTTGGTCATTGTGCATGCTCTTGAATTTAAGTCATTTAGATGTCATCTAAGTGGTCTTTAGGCTTTGTTTTAATATGCTAAAACTCTGTTTTTAGTCATTTAATTCATGCCATTTTGTGTCTTGCTAAATGTGATCCCATGCCCTTTTAGCTTGCCTTGAGTTTTGGCCATGCTAGCATGCTTTGCTTGTGTTAATTAGTAGGTTTGGCACCTCTATTTTATGCATATTCAGAGCTTATATTGCATGCTATGTATCCATATTTGCATCCTCTTGAGTATGCTTGAGAGTTGTCTCTTTATGCCCAAGTCTTGGACCTTGCATGCATGTCTATTTGTGTGTGTGTTGGCCCTCATTTTTATAGCATTGGCCACTGTTTTGGACCTAGTTTAGGGCTGTCCATTTAGTGTAAGTCCCTCCCTTCGCATGTGTTGCATGCTTGCCTTGTGTGTTGTTGCATGCTTGGTCCCATTGGTATGATGTTGCATGCTTTGCATACTTGCATGTTTAGATTACATCTTGTATGCTTGTCATTGACATGCTTGCTCCATGCTTTGCATGATTGTTGTATGCTTTGTATACTTCATTGCGTTGTCCATGTTGCATACTTAGTCGTATGCCTAAGTTGCATTGCATTAGCATGCATGCTTGGCCTCTTGAATTGCTTGTGATAGAGGTTAGGCCTCCTTGCTTGATTATGTGCATTACATTCCATATCAACATGCACACTTGATTCTTTTGGCCGTCATGCATAGAAATGCGCGATTGGTGGTCCGAGAATCGAGGCTCATCCTCCTTTGAGTCATACACATGATAAGGAGTGTGATTGGTGCATACATTGCTTGAAATGCATTGCCATGCCAAGTTCTGTCCTCTGCTGCTGTCAAACCAGTTTTTGCAGGAAGATTTGGCCGGCCGGCCATCTTCAGTGCCGATCGGCCATCCATTGTTGGCCGATGGATCATTTTGTGGCCGGTGACCATCATACATGGCCGGTGACCAATCCCTTCAGCCGGTGGTGTTCTACAGCATTCAGAGAAGCAACCCTGGGACTTGTGCAGCCTTCAGAGGAGGATAACAGCCAAAGCAGAGGCATCTTATGCATGGCAGTGACTTCCGAGCGGACCCGAGCACACATGCATTGGACCCTCTTCCCGAGGCTGCTGTTTACTATTTTCCTTAGCTTAGTTAATTTGTTAATTAATTAAGTGGATTGTAATATTTAATTAGCTTATAGGTTAGTTAAATTGTATTATTCTTTCGGTCCCTCCGAGCGAAGGCAAATTTGTAATAAGTGTGGGTGCGTGTGTGCATGTCTTCCAACCCCTACTTCTTCTCTTCTCCTCTTTTACTTACCTGCTTTGATGGTTAGTATTAGGGCATATTTACTTTAGCATAACTTATGCTATGCATGCGTGCGTCATTCATCAGTATTGCATGCACCGGGCTCGGCACATCATACTAACTGCATAAGCATTTCAAATCTAACTTGAATACATGCTACTTGTGCATTTTCACATGTCATTTATAGACTAGCCGAGCCTACTCTAGTGACATTCCGTATGCGTTACATTAGGCATTTAAACATGGACTTGGATCATGCATGATTGCTAACATGTTCTTGTTTTGGCGCGGAGTACTAGGTGAGCTCTTTATGCTTTAGCATTTCGCATGAGTGTGAATGTTAACATGACAGCATGCTTACCATGTGGCTAGATGCTTATGTGATATAAACTGCCTGAATGCCTGTGGGTGAAGGTTGGATTGTTTGAGTTGGAATAACTCACTGAAATCCGTGTTTTAGCCTACTTGCGAGTAGCAAATTCCAAAATGTTTTCCAAACAAACGGATATGCAATGCTTTGTTCCAAATTAAGCGATTTATTCTATACTTGTATGCTGTGCGCATCACATAGTAATTCTAGGCTAATAACCGGAATAAGAATGCATGTGTTTTCAAAATTGGATATCATGGTTAGTAGAGGCCGATCTTCGGATCGGGCGAAAGGGGTGCTCATAGCTGACCTTCCCCAATTGTACCCAAGTTCCCGAGCCGAGGCAACTTTGGTGATGATGGACACGTGGCCTTTGGCACCGAGTCAGGGTTTCCTAAATTCCCCCATAAAAATATTTAGGTGGCGCCTCTGTATCTGGCAAAGCAGTCCATGTTTGGCACTTCTTTCAGAATCTGTTTTCTCAAAACGATTTGCCGGATTTGGACTCTTTGGTTCAGATTAAGAACCGTGACAATTTGAGTTTGAACTGTAACCCATGAGGTCCCTCGCGGGCTTGTTACAGTTTCTGGCGACTCTGCTGGGGAGTTTAGAGAGCTTGACTCGAACTCGTGATATCCTGTTTTGATTTCATTTATGTGTCTCTTTACATTGCATGTGCATTGGTGCGCCTAGGACACCGTGTTGGCCATCTACGATTCCTAAGCGGTTTACTGGAGGCTCGCTTCGAGAAGCGTGCCGTAAGGCTGACCGGTTGCGGGCTCTGCCAGTATGGGAACGCAAACCCCGATTTTACCGGGGCACCCTTTTGACCATTCGACCTAGTACATATTTGAAATCCATAGTGACCATTCCAAGCTAGGACAGGTTGCTTACCCGATGTTAGGTTGTTTGAAATCGCTGTGTGCGTAGTGAAACCCTAGCTCCTGACAAAATAGGACAGGGAAATCCTACCCCAACACAGGGGTGTTTTGGCTCTCTTTTACTTGCTATGTGCTTTTAGAATGTATCTCTACAGGAACGCACATATCAGTTTGCAAAGTTTGAGTATCAGGCCTGAGGGCACCAGTATCAGTATTTGTCAGAATCAGTTATAGCTGTGGATATCCGATTTAATGTTTTGAGACAGTGATTCTGGGGAACAGTGATCAGCAGTAGAGCACAGTCGTTCGGCTGCACCTGTGTTCGTTCCGTTTGGGCTGAAATGCTGTTTGTTTTTCCTTTCAGTTCAGAGAGTTAATTCGGAATAGCCAGTGTTCCCCCTGGCTGAGGCAAGATTTATCATGACGCAGAATTCGGAAGAGATTGTGGTTATGACAGCCGCATTAGATCAAGAAATCACTCTGCAAAGTGAGACCAATGTTGATGTGCCGCATCCACCCAGGTCGCCTGCTGCATACCCGGTTTGGACCCCCAGTTGTATCAGGGTAGTGAACCCACCACATTCGAATTGATGGGGATGATAGGTGACCTCCAGAGGTCCGTGGCGGATCTCGCCTACGGAATGTCAGCTTCGCCACCAACCGCACCATATGCCGGGAATTTTGTACCCCAGGAGCCCCCATTGCTGGGACGGATTGTGATCGAGCTTAGCCAACCGGAGATGGCCTCCAACTATAACAATGACGTATCAACATCAACCCAAACCCTCGATCAGGCTGAGGCCAGAGGTAAAGACAAAGTGAAGGCAGATGCCGATCCTATTGAACAACTGCTGTGGGCAGTCGAGGCTTTGAAAGCCGGGGGGATGAGTAAGCAACAGATATTCGCAGTCCTAACCAAGACTGTAGATGATGTTTTTCCCGCTCCAATTGAAGGCAGTACTAGCCAGTTAGAAAATCAGGACATGCCCCGTCATGCTAGAACAGTTCCTTCCACTCCCAACCCTACACCTGGGAAAGATCAGAAAGTCAAGGCAGTGCCTGCTGACCCTTTCGCTAGTGCGTCTAGCAAGAATACTCAGACTTCAAAGTACCTGCCTCGAGGGCGCAGGGTCTTTCACGCTCTCTATATGCCGTTGTCGAAGGCACTTCAAATCCTGGCCAAAAGGGGACACGTTAAACCCCTGGAGCCTCGGCCTCTCCTGAAGAATCTCCCTCCCACACATGATGCTGCCTTGTACTGCGCGTACCGCCAGCAAACAGGTCATGCTACCGATAATTGTTTCCGCCTCCGTCATGTGGTGCAAGATTTGATCGACAACGAGGTTATCCTCTCGCCCACCTCAGCCAAGTCCGTTACTACTCAGCTATTGGATTTTGAGGATAGTGATACTGCGAGTATGTAATTAGGGAGTGAACCACTTACGGGCGGCGCTTGGTGTATTTTTGGATGTGGCGTTTGGCACGCATTTTTGAGTATCTGTGATTGCTAGTTTTGTAAATTCTGGCTTGGGTGTCGAGTCAGTCTTTTGTTCTGTTTTGAGTCTGTCTCATTGTCTTGAGTCAGTCTTTTTTTACTTAAGGGTCTGTCTTGTTGTAGCGAGTTATTCGCCTTTGTATAGAATGTCAGGTGACTCCGGGGCTGTGCCTCGAACCCGTTTTGTTTTGTATTACTCCTTTTGCTTTCCTTTTGAGTCTGTCTCTGCAGTGAAGCCAGTTACAACCAGGAAATCTGAATGAAACAGCTGCGGCTATCATGTTTCCGTGCTTATTGCTACCTTGAGCTAGTTGTGCGAGAGGATTTGGATCGAACGGCAGTATATTCCACCTGCTCTCCTGTGCCTTGAAAATCAATATAATGACCTAAGTTTTTCAAAACCTTTTTAAACACCGTGGTGGTAAAAACGAAGAGGAAAGAATTCCTCGGGTTTTACAAAACTTTGATTAATCTGAGAGAAAGAGAGGCATGCTAAGCCTTTTAATGAATGAAATCGTGCTTGTTAGCGTGAGTACTGAGAAGGACCCTGGCTTGATCCAGATTGGTTCCGTACTGTCTTCAGCGCGAGCGATTTGTCGTTTTCTTAAAAACTTTCAAAAACAAAATATTTTGCGCAGTCCTGCGAAGACTTGTGTGGAATCGCTCTTGAGATTGTGCAGCCTGGGGTCGCTCTCAACCTCAAGCATCAATCTGTTTGTTTTCGAACCTTGAGCCCATTCAGGACTCTTCAATGGTCAACCGCCACGTAAGGCCTGTGTGGCTAGATTTGAAGCAGCCCTCGAACAAGAGGCACTAAAAGTCAGATCAAGAGGTCAGACGCCGTCAACAGAAGCTTGCAAAGCAAGAACAGAAGCACCCCTTAAACTAGGGGCAGAAAATGTCAGATGTGCTCGAAGAGCCAAAGATGGATCCTTCTGCAAATCAATACAATAGCCACTCTCCTGGATAAGAGGGCTTCAATCTCAAAACCGTTGGCATGGACTTGTTACACTTTTACCCTTTGAGAGGCTCGCTGGACCGAAAACCCGGAAGGGCGACCCAGGCAAAAGTTAGAGCAAGGAAAAATACAAAAAAAAAAAAAAAAAAAAAAAAGAGAAAAAAAAAAAAGAAAAAAGAAGCATACCAAAAAAATGCAAAAAATACAAAAGCAAAAAAATAATATGCAAAAAAGAGAAAAGAAAAGAAAAGAAAACAGAAAAAGAAGCTCGCAAGGTCGAAAACCCACATAGGGCGCCTTGGCAAACTGTAGACACCCATTTTTGACCGTCCTCGAGACTTGGACGTCACCGCTTGAACACTCGGTGATCATCCATGTTTGTGTTCGTTTGGAGTTCCCGGAGTTCTCGGCTACGCGCCTTGCCTCAGGACCTCCGAACTCGATCGTTTTGTGTCTGGTTTTGCACCAAACACTTGTGCTTTGCCTTGGAGGGGCAGGGAATGCCTTGTGAGGCATCCCCACACACCACCGGCTGTGGCTAGAGGCCACCGGCTGGCTGTTGTTTCCACCGGCACTATATTGTGCCGGTCGGCACTATTTTGTGCCGGTCGGCACTCTTTTTGGCGAAATGACCATTTTGCCCAGCCGGCTACTTTACAGCTGCTTTCTGAGATATTTTCAGACAGCTGTTTAGCTCTTGTTTCTCCTCCATACACGTGTATGGAGGGATGGGCCCTTGGATGACTTAGTTTGCAAGTCTTTGTTGCCTATAAGGAGAAGCCTCTTCTCTTGGCTCAAGGGTTAGCAAAATTTAGAGAGTTAGAGGGGAAAAGAGAGAGAGAAGCTCTGGTTTTTCTAGGGTTTGAGTTGCATACACCTTCTATCTCTATCCTTCTCTTGTGTGTCTAGGTGTTTTGTGCCTTACTATTGCACACAAACACCTAGTGTCTCACCTTCTCCTTGCAACTGAGGTTCTAAGGGCTGGTTTTTAGTGTTCTTGACTGGTTTGGAGCTCAAGGAACCAACAACTCCAACCTTTGTGAAGAAAAGCTTCAAGGGTAAGAAACTTACTTTATTTACCCCATTTTTGCACTCCATTTTTGCCTAGTTTAACACAGTTTTTGAGCTTAGTGTTTGGCACAAAAAAGTTCTGTTTTTTAACCCTCTTTGTTGTATATTAAGAGTGTTTAGTGGTTTGGGTAGGTTTAACCACCCTTAGGCCTTGAAAAAGGCACTTTTTGTGCTATTTTGTGAGAGATCCGAGATTTTGGTGATAGGATCTCTTCACCACTGAAATCTTGAGGGATTTCAGTGGTGAAGAGCATGCCTTGAAGTCTCAAGAAGGAGAGGGCCACCCCCTCTCCTTGGTGTCCTTGAAAAGGGCAAACTTTGCTTCCTTATGGAGCTTCATGCTTGAGTGTGTGTTGAGCATGTTTGACTTATTTCCCATGCTTATATTGCCATGTTATAACATGATTTCAAGTTGGTTTAGGTCCCTCATGCATGCTTAGCATGGTTGCCTTGTAATGCCTTTTGATGCCTTAACATGTCTAGGTAGTGTGCCTTCGTTTCTAGCATGTTTTAGGCTTAGATCCATGAAGCTTGTAAGCTTATTTTACCATGCTTTAGCTCTGTCCATAGTTGTTTTGGTCAATCTTAGCATGTATTTTGTAGCCTCTTTGTGTTTGGCTCGTTGGCCATAAGAGTATGAGTATGTAGCGTGCCTTGCTTGCCTCCTTTTTAATGGTTTGGAACCATTTAACATGGTATTTCAGACCTTTTGGTGTACTTGTATGCATGCTTTAGTTGCTTCTTTAATGCTTTAAAAGCATGTGTTGAATGCTCCATGTTTTGGTCATGTTGCACGCCTTTGTGCTTGAGCCTCTTAGATGCCATCTAGGTGCTCCTTAGGCTTTGTTTAGGTCTGCTTGTGACCTGTTTTGAGCCCCTTTAGCCTTGTGAGGTTTGGTAGACTCGGCCTTGGTTTAAGCCTTCATGGCTTGTTTTAAGTACTTGGACCTTTTGTTGCATGTTTAGCTTGCTTGGTAGCATGATTTGGCATCAAGTTTTGCATGATTTTCAGAGTTTTATGTGCATGCTAGTAATCCATGTTTAACTCATTTCAAGTGTGCTTGAATGTTGTTTGTTATGCTTAAGTGTTGGTGCCTTAACATGCGTATATGTGCATGTGTATTTGGCCCTCATGACTTAGCATTTGGCTACTAATTTTAGGCCTTTTTGAGTCGCCTAATTCATGTCTAAGTCTATCATTTCATTGGTTTTCATGCTTGCCTTATATGCTTGTTTGCATGCTTGCATGAGCACCTTGCATTGTCCATGTTGCATGCCTAGTTAACATGCTTAGGGCTTCATCACATTGACATGCATGCCAAGTCTCTTGAAGTGAGTTTGATAGAGGTTTGGCACCCTTTTGTGCCTATGTGATTTGCATGCATTTGAAATCAAATTTGCACTCTTGGTTCTTAGGGCCATCATGCATGGAAATGCGTGATTGGTGGTCCGGGAATCGAGGCACATACCCCCCCTTGAGTCACAAACATGATAGGGAGTGTGTTTGGTGCATAAATGCTTTGAATTGCCTTGCCATGCATAGTTTGTCCTCTGCTGCTGTGAGTTGCAGGATCTGCAGAACATTTTGTGCCGACCGGCACTTTTTAGTGCCGACCGGCAGTGTTTTCCCAGCCGATGGAACAATTCTGTGCCGGTGGCCTCCTTCTTCAGCCGGTGGTGCTCTGCCCCAGCCGGTGGTACTCCCCAGTGCCCTGAGAGGCATTTCTGGGACTTTGGCAATTTTCTGAGGAGGATAGCAGGGGAAACAGAGGCAAGCTGGGCATGGCGGTACGATTCCGAGCAAGTCCCGAACACGCGCCACATCCGGCCCTCTCCCCGAGGGGTTTACTGCTTTAATTAAATTTGTTAATTTAGTTAATTTGTAATAATTAATTAGCTTGCGTAGTTAATTAATCTGTATTATTATTTTGGTCCCTCCGAGCGAGGGCATAATTGTAATAAGTGTGGGTGAGTGTGTGTATGTCTTCCAACCTCCACTTCTTTCTATCCCTTTTATTTACCTGCTTACAATGGTAGATTAGGGCATGTTCAGTTAGCATACCTTATGCAATGCATGTGTGCATTCATGCATTTGTTTACATGCACCGGGCTCGGTACATCATACAAACTGCATCGTACTTTCAATTCTAACTTGAATACGTGTTACTCGTGCATTTCACATGCCATGCTTAGGTTAGCCGAGCCTGTCTAGATTGCATCTATGCGTGCATTAGTCACTTAACATGAACTAGGGACATGCATGTTTGCTAACTAGTTTACTGTTTTGGCACGGAGTACGATGTAAGTTTTACGCTTTAGCATATCGCATGCGTGTGAATGTTTGCCATGACAGTATGCTTGCCATGCGGCTAAGTGCTTATGTGATAAACTGTTTGAATGCCTGTGGGTGGAGGTTGGATTGCTGAGTTGGAACAACTCATTGAAATCCGTATTTTAGCCTACTTACGAGTAGCAAAATCTAACACGTTTTTCGAGGCAAAACGGATATGCAATGTTTATTTCCAAGTTAGGCAATCTAGTCTACTATTTTGTGTTGTGCGCATCACATAGTAATTCTAGGCTAATAACCGGAATAAGAACATGTAATGTTTTCAAAAATGGATATCACGGTTAGTAGAGGCCGGTCTTCGGACCGGGCGAAAGGGGGTGCTCATAGCTGACCTTCCCCGATCGTACCCAAGCTCCCCCGAGCCGAGACATTTGGTGATGACGGACACGTGGCCTTCGGCACCGAGTCAGGGTTTCCTAAATTTCCCATTTTAAAAATATTTAGGTGGCGACTCTGTAATCTGGCAAAGCAGTCCATGTTTGGCACTTCTTTACAAAATCTGTTTTTCTCAAAACGATTTGCCAGAGTTGGACTCTTTGGTTCAGATTTAGAACCGCAACACACAAAAAGAAGAGTCCGAACTGTAGCCGAGGTCCCCCGCGGACGTGCTACAGTTTCTGGCGACTCTGCTGGGGATTTTAGAGAGCTTGACTCGAACTCGTGATATCCTGTTTTGATTACACTTATGTGTTTCTTTGCATTGCATGTGCATTGGTGCGCCTAGGACACCGTGTTGGCCATCTGCTATTCCTGAGCGGTTTGCCGGAGGCTTGTCTTATCAAGGCATGTCCATAAGGCTGACCGGTTGCGGGCTCTGCCAGTATGGGAACACAAACCCCGGTTTTTACCGGGGCACCCTCTTTTGACCATTCGACCTAGTGCATATTCGGAATCCATAGTGACCATTCCAAACTAGGACAGGTTGCTTTACCCGATATAGGTTGTTTGAAACCGCTGCGTGCGTAGTGAAACCCTAGCTCCTGACAAAATAGGACAGGGAAACCCTACCCCAACATAGGGGTGTATTGGCTCTCATTTACTTGCTATGTGCTTTTAGAGTGTATCTCCACAGGAACACACATGTCAGTTTGCAAGTTTGGGTATCCAGCCCGAGGGCACCGGCACCAGTATTGTTGAGAATCAGTTATATCTGCGGGTACCGGTTCGGTTTTGAACAGTGAGTCTGGGGAACAGTAATCAGCAGTATAGTACCGTTGTTCGGTTACACCCGTGTTTGATCCGTCTGGGGCTGAAATACTGCTTGTTTTTTTTCGTTTCAAGGGGGTTCAGGATATCCAGAGAGTTGAGCCAGAATAGCCAGTGTCTTCTTGCTGAGGCAGGACTGAACATGACGCAGAATGCAGAAGAACTTGTGGTCATGACGGCCGCATTGAATCAGGGGATCACCCTACAAGATGAGACTGCCGTTGACATGCCGCATCCGCCCAGATCACCGGCTGCGCACCCAGTTTGGGCCCCTCAGCTATATCAGGCTCGGGAGCCTACTACCTTCGAATTAATGGGGATGATCGGTGATCTCCAAAGGTCTATGGCGGACCTTGTTTATGGAATGTCAGCTCCACCACCAGCCGCACCGTATGCCGGGAGCTTTGTACCTCAGGAGCCCCCGCTGTTAGGCCGAATTGTGATTGAATTGAGTCAACCGGAGATGGCCTCCAACTATGGCAGCGAGGCGCCGCCAACAAATCAGGCCGAAACCAGAGGAAAAGACAAGATGAAGGCAGATGCCGATCCCACTGAACAACTGCTGTGGGCAGTGGAGGCTTTGAAAGCCGGGGGAATGAACAGGCAACAGATATCCGCAATTATGTCAAAAGCTGTGGAAGATGCTTTCCCCATTCCGCCTGAGGGCAGTTCCAGTCAATCAGAGAATCGGGACAGGCCCCGTCATGCCAAGACAGTTCTTCCCGCTCCCAGCCTTGCATTCGGAAAGAATCAGAAATCTAAGGCCGCACCCGCTGACCCGTTCGCTAGTGCATCTAGCAAGAGCGTTCAGGCTCCAAAGTACCTGCCCCGAGGGCGCAGGGCCTTCCATCCTCTTTACATGCCTTTGTCTAGGGCACTCCTGATCTTGACCAAAAAGGGGCATCTTACACCCCTCGATCCTAGGCCACTCCCCAAACCCCTTCCAGCAGGCCATGATGCCACTCAGTACTGTGCGTACCACCAACAGTCGGATTATCCTCCCGCCCACCTCGGCCAAATCAATCACTACAGAGTTCTTGGAATACGAGGACAGATACGGAGGACACAGATACCGTGAGTATATAATCAGCAGATGAACCGCCTGCGGGCAGTGCTTGGTACATTTTTGGATGTGGCGTTTGGCACGCATTTTTGGGCATCCGTGAATCTTGGTTTTGCACGTTCTGACTTGGGTGTCGGTCAGTTTTGTCTTGTTTTGAGTCTGTCTCATTGTTTTGAGTCAGTCCTTTTGCTTAAGGGTCTGTCTAATTGTAATGAGTCAGTCCCTCTTTTGTATAGAATACAAGGTGACTTCGGGGTTGTTGCCTCAAGCACCGTTTTGTTTTGTAATTACTTCTTTTTGCTTTCTTTTGGGTCTGCCTCTGCTGGAGCCAATTTACATCCGGGGAACCTGAATGAAACAGTCGTGGCTACCGTGTTTCCATGTATTTTGATTGTGTGGGCTAGTTGTGCCAGAGAATTCGAATGCGGTGACAGCGCATTCAACCTGCTCTTTTGTACCTTAAAAATTATTGCTTTGACCTAAGTTTTGCAAAACCTTTTAAGCACTGCGGTGAAAACGAAGAGGAAGGAATTCCTGGGTTTTACAAAGTTTTGATCATTTTGAAAGAAAGAGAGGCATGCTAAGCCCTTAATGATTCAAATCATGCTTGTTAGCGTGAGTACTGAGAAGGACCCTGGCTTAATCCAGACTGGTTCCACACTGTCTTCGGTACGAGCGATTCGTCGCCTCCTTAAAAACTTTCAAAAACAAAATGTTTTGCGCAGTTCTGCGAAGACTGTGTGGAATCGCTCTTGAGATTGCGCGCTTAGGATCACTCTCAGCCTCGTAACTCGACCCTTCATTTTCCAAACCTGGGACCGGCATCCAGAATTTAGTTATCAATGCAAGGCCCGTGAGGCCAGACTCGAAGCAGCCCTCGATCAAGAGGCACCGTAATCGGAGCAAAAGATTAGATTTCACCAAAAGAAGTTTGCAAAGCAATCATGATGGAATCTCCTGCAAAGCACTGCAACAGTCATTCTCCCGGAAGAGGGGAGGCTTCAAACCCTAAAACCATTTGGCATGGACTTGCTACACTTTTACCCTTTGAGAGGCTCGCTGGGCCGAAAACCCGGAAGGGCGACCCAGGCAAAAGTTAGAGCAAGCAAAAAATACATACAAAAGGAAAGAAAAAAATACAGAAAAAAAAGAAGAACAAAGGAAGAAGAAAAAGAAAAGAAAAGAAAAGAAAAAGAAGCTACAAGGTCGAAAACCCGCATCGGGCGCCTTGGAAAAAGTTAGAGCCTAAAAGAAAAAAAAAAAAAAAAAAGAAAATACAAAAGAAAAGAAGAAGAAAAGAAAGAAGAAAAGAACGCAGGTCGAAAACCCGCATCGGGCGCCTTGGCAAAAGTTA